>CAUYQV010166039.1:0-11706 GCA_963574575.1 Galagoides demidoff | reverse complement strand
TGGTCCCAGCTACTTGGGAGGCGGAGGCAGGAGACTCGCTTGAGCCCAGGAGTTGGAGGTTGCTATGAGCTGTGATGCCATGGCACTCTACCCAGGGGGATAGCTTGAGGCTCCGTCTCAAAAAAAAAAAACAAAAACAAATAAACTTTGTGTCTCACTTTCCTCATCTATAAAATGGAGAGAGTAATATTTCATGGGGTTGTTGTGAGAATTAAATGAGTTAACATGTACAAAGTGCCTAGCGAACACAGACAAACAAATCAAAACAGTATTTCTATATTGCAATGTATTTCTAAACGTATTTCCATGTATTCCATGTCTATAACACATCAACAACACTAAGAACACAATATCATTTACAACCACCATTAAAAAACAAAATCCTTAGGTATAAATCTAACAAAATATGTACAGAACATGTATGTTGAAAATTATAGAGCCCTGTGAATAAAATCAAAGATGTAAATAAATGAAAAGATATACCTTGTTTATATACTAAAAATCTCAACAAAGTAACTCAACAATGAAATTCCTATCAAATTCCCAGCAAAATTTTTTATGTTCTTTTTTAAAAGATTATTTCAAAGCTTATATAGAAAGGCAAAAGAACTAGAAGAGATAAAAACAAATTTGAAAAAATATACAGTAGGAATAATCACTCTACCCAATGATTAGGGGGAAAAAATGAACCTCAATCTATATCTCACACTGTGCAATAAGGATTAACTCAGAATGTCTGAGCTTTTGACACCTACACATTCTAAGAAAGATCTTGTGCTTGGCCAGCTCCTAGGAGGGAACCTCTCAATCCTTAGAATGTCCTCCCTAATAAGAATGTCTTTGTGTAGCTGGGAATCTTAAGCTACTCTATATAGTCTATGCTAATAGTATGATTTACGATGGAGCCTTGGATCAATTGGTATCAGCTCAACTTCTGGAGAGCTGGAGACTAAGGTCATCCCCACTGACTGATGGACAGTCAATCACACCTACAGATCCACCTACAAGATAAATCCCAGGCACCAAAGCTTGGATGAGCTTGCTAAGTTACCAACACTCCATTCATACAACATTGCTGGAAAAATAAAACGCCTTCCACACAATGTCTACTAGACCCTGTCCTTTATTTCTTTTTCCATCCTTGACTTAAATCTGCATCCTTTGGCCATAACAATCATAACCATAAGTATAAAACTTTATTCTAGATTCTATGATTCTTTCCAGAAAAACCTTGAGTCTAAGATAGTCTTGGAGATACCCCAAATACACACATAAAAAAACTGACTCAAAATGGATCACGGACATAAATAAAAAACATAAAATGATAAAACATTCAGAAAAATATTAGAGAAAATTTTTGAGATCTAGATATTTCTTAAATTTGCCCACAAAACACTATCAATCAAGGGAAAAGCTTGTAAACTAAACTTCAAATTTAAAATCTGTTCTTTGCAAAAGATGCTGTTGAAAGGATAAAAAGAAAAATATAGAGTAGGAGAAAGTATTTGCAAACAACATACCCAACAAAAGATTAATATCTATATAAAGAACAGTCAAAACACAACAATAAAAAAGGAAAAAATACAATCAGAATACAATCATGAAGAGACATGTCTATAAAGAGAATAGACAGATGGAAAATAGGCACATGACAAGATAGTCAACCTTATTAGGAAGTAAGCCCAGGACAGCATTTCAGAAGTTTGGAAGGTGCTGCTCCATCCTAACAAAAATCCGAACAAAATGAAAACCAAAAATTCTTTTTATATCCCAAAAGAGAAGTAAAGGCAGAATGCAAACTGCCCTCAAAATAAGAGAGAACAACAGGCAAATACATAGGATAACTTGCTGGAGCAGAACCCAGAAGCTAAAACCTCAGGTGGGAACCAAGACCCAGGTAGAAAAACATTTGCAATTGATGAATTGTTGGAGGTAAGATATAAACAATTCTGTAGTTACAAATTCCAGTGAGACTCAATCATGAAGCGATCACCACACTTCTGTAAGTTTTACTTCCAAGAGGTTTTTCCTGGTCCCCACAGAAAAAAAATCCCCTCCTGGTTCTGGCAGGGGAAAGGGAAAAAGAAACATGTGAAATATTCTGTTCTGCTCAACAGGGTCTACCAGAAGCAGTTTAAGCAGAGCCCAACCTGATGTGTTTTTATCAGAACCCAACTTACCTGGTGGAAGAGAAATAGCTAACTCCAGCCAACTCTTTCACATTGTGAAAGGGAAATAACCCAAGTAAAGCTCCACAGTGCCTTTCAGAGAGCAGAAGGGAAATTCCCAACTCCAGCCTCCTCTAACCAATCTGTCACTCAAGTTGGTAGAAACAGAAAAAACTGAGAATCATTTCTGAAGTGCAGCCCAGGGGCACAGCTCAATAAAACACTGAAGACCAAATCACAGGACTACAGAACATTTCCCCTGCTCCCACACATTACCATCACCTTACTGAAGGACTGTTCACCACAGTTTCTTTTACATGGTACACCACAACCTTTCAAAAAAATTACAAGACATACTTATAATTAAAAGACAAAATATATACATTGAAAAAGCAGAGCAAGCTTCAGAACAAGACCCAGAAATGGCAAGTATATTGGAATTATCAGACCAGGAATTTAAAACAACTATGATTATATACTTAAAGGTTGTAAAGGAAAAAGTACACAGCATGAAAGAACAGATGGATAATGTAAGACAAATAAAAATTCTAGGAAAGAGTAAAAATTCTAAGAAAGAACCAAAAAGAAATGCTGGAGAACCAAAAACACTCTTACAGAAATGAAGGATGCCTTTGCTGGGCTTATTAGTAGACTGGACCCAGCTGAGAAATATCTGAGCTTGAAGACATGTCAACAACTCCTCAAACTAAAACTAAAGAGAAAAAACACAGGTAAAAATGAAACAGAATACCCAAAACTGTGGGATAAAAGGTACACTTTCCACCTTTCACAAAATTTAACTCAAAATAGATTACAGGCCTAAATAAAACACAGAACTGTAAAACTCCTAGAAAATATTATGATAGAAAATCTAGATGACATTGGCTATGATGCTAACTTTTTAGATATAACTCCAAAGGCACAATTCATGGAAGAAAAAATTGATAAGCTAGACTTTGTTAAAATTTAAAACTTCTACTTTATGAAAAACAATGTCAACAGAATGAGAAGAGGAACTACAGGCTAAGGGAAAATACAGTTGA
This sequence comes from Galagoides demidoff, assembly GCA_963574575.1. Classification (NCBI taxonomy): domain Eukaryota; kingdom Metazoa; phylum Chordata; class Mammalia; order Primates; family Galagidae; genus Galagoides; species Galagoides demidoff. The sequence continues at coordinate 8,495 of CAUYQV010166039.1, read as the reverse complement.
CCCTTCTAACCACAGATTCAACCAACCACAGATCAAAAATATTTGGAAAAAAAATTGAAAAGTAAAAAAAACAAAAAAAACAAAAAAAACCCAACCCAATAAAAATGTTTTTTTTAAAATACAATATAACACATATTTACACAGCATTTACACAGTATTTGGTATTATGAGTAACCTAGAGATGATTTAAAGTATACAAGAGAATATATACCGGTTATATGCAAATACTACCCCATTTTACACAAGAATCTTGAGCATCCTTGGATTTTGGAATCAAATACTGAGGGATGGCTATATTTGCAAAAGACAGGATTGTTATCCAAAAGAGACAAAGAACTCTTAAAACTCAATAGTAAGAAAACAACCCAACTAAACACAGGACAAAGACCTTAAGAAACTTCACCAAAGAAGATATACAGATGGCAAATAAGTATAAGAAAAGATGTTCCAGAATACATATCATCGTAGAAATGCCAATTATAACAAAATATCATTATACCAGTATTAAAATACAAAAATCCAGAACACTGACAATACCAAGTGTTTAGTAGAATGTGGAGCAACAGAACTCTCATTTCCGGTATAAATGCAAAATGGTACAGCCACTTTGGAAGGCTATTTCTTACAAAACTAAACATACTCTTACCTTATGACCCATAAACTGTCCTCCTTGATGTTTACCCATAGGAACTGAAAATTGATGTCTACACAAAAGCCTGCACATGGATGCTTGCAACAGCTTTACTCATAATTGTCCAATCTTGGAAGCAGCCAAGGATGCCTTTTAGTAGGTGAATGGATAAACTGTGGTAAATTCTGACAATGGAACATTATTCAGGGCTAACAACAAATGAGTCACCAAGTCAAGAAAAGCCATGGAGGAACCTTAAAGGCCTATTACTAAGTGAATGAAGTCAATCTGAAAAAGCAACATAATGTATGGTTCTAACTATATGACATTCCGGAAAAGGCAAAATTATAAAGACAGTGGTTGCTAAGGGTGGAGGGGAGAAAGGAATGAATAGGCAGAATAGAGGATTCTATAGGCAGTGAAATTTTTCTGTATGATACACAATGATGGATACATGTCATTATAAATTTGTTCAAACTTATATACAACACTAAGAGTGAATCCTAATGTAATCTATGGACACTGGATGACACTAACGCACCCATGTAGGTTCATCAACAAATGTTCCGCACTGGTAAGAAATGGTACTGGGGAAGGCTGTATATCTGTAGGAACAGGGGGATGTGGGAAATTTCTATACCTTCCAAGGAATATTTCTGCTGCTCTAAAAAAATATATATATCTTTGAAGTGTCATCACTACTGCAAGGAGCTATCACTGTACTACCAGAATAGCTAAAATTCTAAAAACACAAAACGTAAGCAGGGACAAAAGGAAAACTGGATCACTTATATATACATGGCTGATAGAAATGGTACCGGCACTCTGGAAAACAGTGTAATGGTTTCTTTAAAACTTAAATATGCAATTATGTTATACAACTCAGCAACTGCACCCCTGGAAAAGTGAAGATATATGTTCACTTCAAAACCTGTACACACATTTATTCACAACACTCAACAAATGGAAATAACCCAAATGTTTTTCAATGGGTGAATGGCTAAATAAAGCAAGGTCTCCCCAATACCACTACTGTTAACTACTACCCATCAATAAAGAGGAAAGAACTGTTGATACAACACAATAACCTGGACGAATCTCCAGAGGTAAAAGGCGATTCCAAAAGATTGAGTACTGTATACATTTATATAGAATTCTTGAAATAACAAGATCCTAGAAATGGAGAATAGTGGTTTCCAAGTATTAAGGGAAGGGGGGTCAGGAGTAGAAAAGTAAGAGTGGGCAACATGATTTATATCAATGTCAATACCCTGGTTGTGATCGTATACTATAGTTAGTTTTACAAGATAACTATGGGGAAAAATGGATAAAGCATCTCTGAGAAATTAAATGATAAAACAAATAAAATCTCTGTATAATTTCTTTAAACTTCATGTGAATCTATAATTATCTCAATATAAAAAGTTTAATTTAAAAAAAAGAAAGGGAAAACTATAATATGACCAAAGAGACAATTTCACTAAATACAAAGCAATATTAAACATGATTAAATATTCAAATACTACTTTATAATTTTCATAGCACAACCATTGTCTGAAGATTTATATTGCAACACTAAGAATTTTAGCTCACCTTCCACACTGTCAGAACAGGAAGTTCCAATGCCGGTGTCTCCACTGTCAGAAGCTATACTATGTCTTCTGATATGGTTATTTCGATGGTTAGATGGAATAGTTGTGGCCTGCCACAATGATTCATTACCAGGTAACCATGCTGATGAATAATCTGGGCCTACAAAGGGAAAATATGTAACAGTTAACATGTGTGTAATAACTGAGTAGGCAGAAGATTTTTTCCCTTGTGAAAAATACACACAGCATACAAAAGGTTATTTTCTGCCCAAAATAATTTAAAAGGATCAACAATATTCACCAAATAAACATGTATCACATGCAGATCAATTAAATGCTTCCTCTGGCTAAAGACCTATTTTCTGTTTCTGGGTATTGATCTCATAGCTTCCTCTGGCTAAAGACTTGTTTTCTGCTTCTGGGTATTAAACTTTTAAACACATGTTAATTGTCTTATTCAAAATATTAAATCTACCTGTTTATCTTCAAATTATAGTACTCTGCTCTGGAATAACTAATAGGCAGGCATTTATGATCACACATATAGGCATTAGTTGAGAATTGGAGCTCCAAGAAAATCTAATTCAATCAAATTTCATGACAATACAAATATGGGGTAAGATCATGGAAGATCAAAATAATCAACTTTTCTACTATATTATAATCACTTAAAATGAAAAATCATTTCACATCACTTTAATTAAATTTATGTTATTTCTTTAGCTTTTGATAAATGCTTAACAGCATTGCATTTTCCTACTCTTGGTTTGATTTGCTCTTTTGAGTTAAAATAAATATTTTTTTGCTAAGTTAAGGCTTTTCAATGTTCACTCAATATTTATTTTTCACTTCTTTTGCCCATTTTTACTTAATTTTCATTTGCCTTTTTCTGTTTTACCCATCACTTTAGTTAACTTCTTTATTTTACTGTCAATGCCACTCAAAGGATATCCATAGACCAGTGCCATTCTGAACTATGTGTTACAATTTAGGTATAGAAATAAACAATAAGAACCTGTATTTGAAAATTGTTATATACTATAGTATATAGTATATAATTGGAAAAAACAATTTTAAATCTGTTGAATTTGACATAAAATTATAGAAGAACAAATGCCTAACACCGTGATTCTCAAATTGGGACACATAAACATACTCATGAAAGTTAAGTTCTCTACATGATTTTTAGCCTTTTATGTCAAGAACCATCCTCTAAAAATTAAGAAGCACATTACAGATTATCTGAATAGCTACCTTAAAACATTATTTCCACACAATTTTAATGCTTCCATATCTGTATAGCTACCTTTAAAAAGATTTATCACATAATTCCAATGCCCTCCATTTATGTTTTCAATTGCAGTTGCTTCTAAGAGCAAATGACATCACCCAACACTACCATGATTTGAAACAAGATAGCTTTACAGAATTGTCAAGTGACACCCTACTGAAATTGGTATGCGACAAATGTCTCTGACAGTTTAAACACAGGATCACAAAATAACAAGCATGTACATAAAATCATACCTTTCTACCACACTTTTTGGAATATTCATTTTCTATGTTAATATTAAAATCAAAACACATACTACACTTGATCTTAGCCAAAAGACCAAGAAGCAATAAAATTAAAACACATAAACAAAAACAGACCTGCACCTACTTCTGTCATAGTAATCCCAACATTAACGATTCAGTTTAATAAAACATTATGCCACAAAAATACTGCCTTTAAAATTTAAATATGATTTAAAAATTAAATTTGGGTTCTATAGATAACATGACAGATATAAGTATCCTTAAAAAGCTACATAGGTACATTTGAACTAACACCCAATAATTAAAAATTATTAGCTGAAAAGACAGTTCTACCAGCTTTGAGGTCCAGAATAGCCATTTAAATACTTTGTAGGTTCTAGACCTCTCTCAGAATGGGACTTCTTTTAATTCATGTGATTAAATAGTATTATATTAAAGAACTAGATGAAAGTATTCTGTCACCACATCTGTTCTAACTCTGACCCACAGTATATAAGCTATACCAAAATGTTTTCTTTAATCAGGTAATATCCCATCTAAATGAACTGAAAGTCCTATTTACACAATCCTCAAAAAGAGCAACCAGCCCCACTACTTTCTCTCACAAGCACAAACATATTAGATAGAGAAATGCTTTTTTAGGAATCCTCAACAGTAGCATAAATAGTAGTACATATGAATGGAAAATGATAAAAGGTCCCCAATCTCACCAATAGTGAAAGACATGAAAAAAAGTTTTTGCATTTTTTTCATTACCACCTTGGCAAATATTTGAAGTATTAGTATTAACAAAGTGAAGGTAATGTTCATATTTTTTGTGGCCTTGTAAATTGATAAAACCATTCTAAATTGCAACCTGGGAAGCTATTCAAATTTCAACACAGATATGACTTCCTGCTAGGAATTTACCCTAAAGAAATGTTAGGTAAATACAAATATATGTAAGCACAAGGACAAAGGACATTCCTAACAGCATTGCTTAAAATAAAATAAATGCCTATAAACAAAGTATGTATATAAATTTGTTGAACATGTTTTCAGTGCTAGAAATTATTTTACCAATCTACCTAACATGAAAAGACATCCAAGATATGTCTGTGAAAAAGAAGCACTTTTCATAGCTGTACATACATGTACGAGTCTGACAAGATCACAAACTTGCCGCTGCACACTTATGTTGGTGGCACTGTACAAACAGCCCAGAAAAGGTTTTATAACCCTGATGTATCAGGGTCTCATAGTCATCTTAGTAGGAACATGTAGCAGTGTCTTGCTGAATACTGTTCGATATTGCTGTTGTGTATTTTTGTGTGACATCATCAGAATGTTAAAGCTTGAATTAGAGCAATGAAGAAACATTCATAAATTTATTGTTAAACTTAGGAAGAGTATAAGTGAAATCAGGGACACGTTAGTCTAAATTTATGGGGATAATGCCATGAAGAAGATGGCAGCATACAAATGGATTAAACCAAATGGATTAAACTTTTTTCTGAATGGAGAGAAAGTGTCACTGTGAAGAGAGGTCAGAGCAGCCAGTAACAAACACACTTGACCAAGACATTGCAAACATTCACTGAATTGTGCATTGAAATGGTCAGCTGACTGAGAAACATAGCAGACCAAGTATACACTGACTGTTAGAGAAACAGCTGGAAAAATCTTAACTGAAAGTCGTGGCATGAGAAAGGTGTGTGCAAAAATGGTCGCAAAGGAGCTCACTAATAAACAAAGAGCAAAAAGCTCACAAGGCACTGCCTGTGAGGGAATTTTAGCCAGTAAACAAATAACTGTATTGGACACCCTCCCTACTCACCTGAACTGACCCCTAATGACTTTTTTCTTTACCCAAAGTTAAAGGAAATACTGAAAGGAAGACACTGTGATGACATTCAGGACACCAGGGGTAAAACAACAACAGTTCTGACAGCCATTCCTGAAAAAGAGTTCTGAAACTGCTCTGAAGGGTGGACTAGGCCTGGCGTTAGAGCATAGCTTCCCAAGGCGGGTGCTCTGAAGGTGACCATCATTCAGCAATGAGGTGTCTAGCACTTTTTTAGGATGAGTTCATGAACTTAATTATACAGTATAATTCCACAGTTAGAAAACAGTTTGGAAAAGAATTTGCACATTCACATACATGGAAAAAAACTTTCAGGGAACTCTATGTGTTAACAATGATATAAGGTTTTACTAAAAAAACAAACACATTAAAGGAACATTTACTCCATCACTGATGATGATAACTATTATTCATTCTGTCAGTATATGGAGGAAAACACTAAAAATGACATATCCTGATTTTCAGATTATATCAACACCTGATTCTAAGTTTACAAATGAGCCACAGACCAAAATATATAAATTCAACAGATTCCCAGTAACAATTTTTACAAAAAAAAAATTCAAGTAAAACCCATTTTTAGTAAATGTAACTATATTAAGCAATATAAAGTAATGCTACAGTTTAGCCCACAACACACCTTCATCCCATTTACTGTTAACAAATCTTCACCAAGGAAACCATTTATATATTAAAGGGACATCACACCTACACCTGAACACACACAACCAGTAATGAGAAAGAAAATCCACTATATATACTGTTATGATGTTTTTACTAGGAGCTAGAAAATTTTTCAATAATTAGTCTTAATGTAATTAACTACTGCCAAGAAGAAAGGCTCAACAAAATATTTTCTGTAAAGGGACAGACAGTAAATATTTTCATCTCTGCAGGCCATTCTTTCATGTCAACTACCTAACTGCCACTATAAAGCAAGCAATCTGTACACAATAGAGGGAGTGTGGCTACACTGCTACAAAATTTTACCAAAAACAGGTGACAAATCACATTTGACCTGTAGGTGATAGTTTGCAAACCTCTGATCTTGAGAAAAAGTTCATTTCCGGACAGCATGGTACTATACTTCTCTGTTTGGAAAAAGCCAGTCTCATTAGAGTACATTATGAGCAAGTCACGCTGCTCAGAATTTGACAGTTCATGAGAACATTATTGAGGTTTTTCAAAGATTACGACGACAAATTTCAAAAGTCTTTTGGATTTCTTTTTTCAGAATAAAATGGCCTCAATTTATCTGTACAATATCGAACTCTTGGGCAATGTCAAGTATATGTGATAATATCAACTCGACTCAACAATGAGAAGCCCATATATGTGATCAAACATTCTGTGACAATGTTTGTAAATGAGATTTAATATTTAACTTGTAGACCGGATAAATTTGGGTGAGAGTTATCCAATCAGGTAATGTCCTGAATGGAACAAAAAAAGTTAACCATTCCCTGAGTAAGAAATAATTATTCTCACCTGACACTGATACCCTTTAAGCCAGGGGTCCTCAAACTTTTTAAACAGGGGGCCAGTTCATTGTCCCTTAGACCGCTGGAGGGCCGGACTGCGGGCCCCGGGGACAGGTCAGCTGCTAAGCAGGACAGGCAGCTGGCGGCAAAAACACCCAGCGGGCCGGATAAATGTCCTAGGCAGGCCGTAGTTTGAGGACGCCTGCTTTAAACTAAAACACTGGCTTTTTCCTACCTTCAGACTTGATAAATGGGAAATTCACAAATAACCTCATATTTCATATTTTCTAGGAATTCTCTGAACTCTTGTTTGATATGTAAACCCTTAGAACAAACGCACTACATCAAACTGAAGTTACCGATCATGTATCAGTCACCATTCTACACTATAATAATACTCAGAGAGGGCAAAGGCCACAATGCCCCACCCCTTACCCTGGGCTGCAGGCAGCATATGGTAAAAATTCAAATAAAGAGGAGCAGTGCCTATGGCTCAAAGGAGTGGGGCGCCGGCTCCATGTGCCGGAGGTGGGGGGTTTAAACCCAGCCCCAGTCAAAAACTGCAAAAGAAAAAGGAGACAGATAAAGATAAAATGATGTATTAAAAAAAAATTTCAAATAAAGAATGTATAACAACTGGAAGGAAATACGTAACAAAATACTGCTAGCTTTCTCTACGTGGTAGAATTACGGTGATTTCTTTATGCTTTTATTTTCTATTTATGACAGTTTACTTTGATAATCAGAAAATATATTTGTATATTTTTCAAATATACAAATATTAACCTCTGTCAATAATAAACTCAATAATTTACTTATCATTTACACACCCCTTAATTTCTTAGGATGTAGTTTTTCCTGGAATGGGAACCCAACCAATCGTAGAATAAAATGGATACATTCTATCACATTAAATAAAAGCTCTACAATATCAAAAATGTTGACAAGTACAAAACTGTACATTAACATACACAAAATAATCTTTATCTATAAACCTATATGGAAAAATTCCTTTAATTCAAAATAATCTTGGAATAGACTGGTTCTTGTCTTAGGTGATACAGCTTCAAGTCTGTTTCGGTAATATTGCAATTAACTTAGTTCATTATAAGAATGAAGCTTTTTAAAGCTGGAGGAGCTTCCACTAGGGAGGCATAGCAGCTCATATTCCTTGACAAAGGACCACTGTGATCCTCCTCTTTCCAGGAAGGTATCCTCATCTCAAGACCTCTAGAGCAGTGGTTCTCAACCTTCAGTGGTTCTTTTTTTTTTTTTTTTTTTTTTTTTTGAGACGGAGCCTCAAGCTATCCCCCTGGGTAGAGTGCCATGGCATCACAGCTCATAGCAACCTCCAACTCCTGGGCTCAAGCGAGTCTCCTGCCTCAGCCTCCCAAGTATCTGGGACTATA
>CAUYQV010166036.1:0-13551 GCA_963574575.1 Galagoides demidoff | reverse complement strand
CGGCTCTCTTGTTCAATCAACTTCTCTATCTTCCTCCTCGGATATGAGCTTCTTTTTTTTTTTTTTTGAGACGGAGCCTCAAGCTATCCCCCTGGGTAGAGTGCCATGGCATCACAGCTCATAGCAACCTCCAACTCCTGGGCTCAAGCAGCGAGTCTTCTGCCTCCACCTCCCAAGTAGCTGGGACCACAGGCGCCAGCCACAACGCCCGGCCATTTTTTGGTTGCAGCCATCATTGTTGTTTGGCGGGCCCAGGCTGGGGAATCGAACCCACCACCTTAGGTGTACGTGGCTGGCGCCTTAGCCGATTGAGCCACAGGTGCCGAGCCAGGACCAGGGACTTGTCAGAGGACCTTAGGAAGGTTGCTTCCTCTGTCTTGTCTAAGTTTCATCTTCCCTTCCCTTCCGTTCTCTTTCCTTCTCTTCCCTTCCCTTCCCTCCCCTCCTTTCTCCTCCCCTCCCCTCTCCTCCCCTCCTCTCTCTTTTTTTTTTCCTTTCCTCTCCATTCCTTTTCTTTTCTTTTTTTTGAAACAGAGTCTCACTCTGGTGTCCTGACTAGAGTGCTATGGCATGGTAGCTCACAGCAACCTCAAACTCTTGGGCTTAAGCGATCCTCTTGCCTCAGCCTCCCAAGTAGCTGGGACTACAGGCACCTGCCACAAAGCAGACGGTCTCACTCTCACTCAGGATGCTTTTATACTCCTGAGCTTAAGCAATCTGCTTGCTGTGGCCTCTGGAGTGTTAGGATTACAGGAATGAACCACCACACTTGGCTGTGTCTCAGTTTCCTTATTATGAAATGATGGACTCTTACCTCATCTTCATGCTGATGCTTCTTGCATGTAAGAAGATTTGGGTGGAGAGTGTGGCGCTTCAGGGTCCCAAGTGGCCTGACTGAAATTGGTCATTTCACCCCCTTCAGCCTTAGTTTTTTTCTCCCTGAGCAAGATTGCACTCTGGCAGGGCACAAGTTGGCCTGGACCAGCCTGGAGGTGGAGTGTGTGTGCTTGGGGGAAGGGCAGTATTAGGATGATGGCCCCAGAGGTATTGGTCCCAGCTGTGCTTTCCCCCAAGTCACGTGTATAGCACTGGCCTTGCAGCTCACAGAGGCTCATGTACATTAATTGCTCCTTGCCCAGCTCCTTGCTCCTTGAAAGCTGCAAAATGTGCACGATGGAGCACCATGCAGCTGTGAAAAGGCATGTAACAGCTCTTTGCATGCTGAGGGTCTCTGAGAGGCTCTGTTAAGGAGGAAAAAAAAAAAAAAAACAAGTGCAGAGAAGAGTGTGTAAACTTTTATCACCTGTGTGGAAAAATAGTACCTTTGTCATCTGCCTGTCTCTGCAGGAATCCACAAGATCCTGGTTAACTTAACACATGAGTAACTTAGCATATGTAGTAACTGCCTCTGAGAACTGGAATCTAATGTCTGGGTGACAAGGAGACTTATTATCAGTTTATTCTCTTTTTTGTCTTTTGCATTGTGAACACCGCATTATCTATTTCAAAGAAATACAATGGAAAGAACCCAGCATGTGTGGAAGTACAAGAGCTGCTGGCTCCAGGGAAGCTGATCTGAGTTTTTTGATCTGCATGCTGGGTGCACAGGAGCGCTCAGCTTGGGAAAATTCACTGAGCCGCACAATGCACAACATGCGCACTTTCCTGGATGCAGGTTATAATTCGCTACAAAGTCTTAACTTAGTATGCCATAAATGATTGTGGAAGTGTGTGTTTAACAGAACTCGGCAGGATTGTGGTGTTAATTGTGGTTATCTTCGGGATGGATGATATTTTTCAGGTCTTGTTAGCATTTTGAATGTTTTTTTCTACAATAAAAACATATGCAGAGAAACCTATAAATATTTCTACAGAAACAGTAATCAGTATAGAGCCTTTCGGGAAGGACACAGGAAGCTGCTCACTGCAGTTCCCTTTAATGGGAGGAGTCTGCAAGGAGGTATGTACTTTTCACCCACTACTATTGGATACAACTTGAATTACTTACCCATGCACAAATGGTCTGTTAAAAACTATTTAACAAAGCAAAACAAATACTTAATCTTTCTGTTGGAGCTGCTCTCACTGGTCTGTGATTGGGGCTAGGAGGCCCAGAGAAGTTGAGCAACATCTCAGGGTCACCCAGCAAGTTTGGTGCAGAGTGCTTGGAGGCAGCACCCAAGTGTCTGCTCTGCCCCCACTCCCAGGCTTCCTGCCATTGACAAGGCCACAGTCCTTTTTCCTGTGGCTTTGCCAGAGGCTGCCTGTACCTGGACCAGGGTAGGCGCAGAGAAAGCAATATGCTTTCCTAATTAGATCCCGAAGGGGGAAGCACAGCCACACTGGGACACAGGATAGTGTCCTGGGGAAGTGAGGCAGAGGGGGCTTGGAAAGCTCTCCTGGGCGGGACCCTGGCCCCTTGGGACCCTCCTTCCGCTACTTCTCATACCAAAGGGGTTAAGTGTGATAGTTTCATGGTGCCCTTCAACCTAGGACTGGCAATTTGGGCAACCCCCTTGTCTTCTCTGGGTCCTAGTTTTTGTCTGTGAGGAAGACCAAGTGTGTTATGGTCACCCTGCGGTATCTGGCATAGCACCTGGCACACAGAGGGTGCTTGGCAATCTGTGTAATGATCAACAAAACGGGTAGCCTCAGTTACAGGGTCAAGTGTGCGGGGAGTGGATGGGGGCACAGCAGAGGGATTAGGAATGTGGATTCTGGAGCCAGACTCCAGTCAGTGAAAGCTAAATAAAAGTGTTTATTTATTAAACACATAAAATTTTGAAATAAGCACATTAATATACCTTGCTGGGGAAAGGGCAGCTACTGACTGTTATTGTCTCTCTTTGCCTCTCCCTCCTTCTGGGCTCCTGAGCTCTTGGACCTTGGCCTGGCAAGGACAAGGCCCCAGCCAGAGCCAAGAACTCCTGGCTCCAGTAACAAGCTGTCCCCATCCCATTAGCTAAATCTGTAAAAATGGGGTGACACCAGCCCCACCTCCCAGAGCTGCTGGTAGTATAATTGGGGTAACAGGGCTGGTGGTCCCACCTGGAACATCCCAAGGACAGGGCAAAGAGCTGCTTTGGGCTTTAAAGAGACTAGACCTCAGGGTGGTACCCTGTTACAAGTCTTTGGGTGTCCTTGGTCCTCCAAATCAGCTAAAACAAGGATAAGAATGTCCCCTTTAGCATATACTTATTTGCACATGTGGAGAACGGCATGCCTGCACAGCCACGTGCCAGGACAGCCTCATGCCCACATGAGTCTTGTTGTGATGGCATCAATTAGGGACAGTGCATTCATAAAATGAAATAAAAAGAAGCAAATGGAGAAATGAGGATGCCCTTCAGCTGCTGGTTTGGGATGATACCCAGCTACCCAGAAACAAAGGAAAAGGAAGGAGAAGAAAGTGTGTACAAGGTACTGTCATTTGTGTATTTGCTGGATTGTTCATGAGGAATGGGACACTGCAGAGAACAGCCAGTGGCTGGAGTGCAGGGATTGGGGGATTTGTCACCATATATCTTCTTGTACCTTTTGAATTTTGAGCCATGTGAATGAAATGAATATAGTCCTTATTTAAAAATAAATAAAATTAAGATTTCTTTACCAAACACACCAGACACCTAACAGTTGTGCAAGAACATTTGATAAATGGCAGACTATGAGCCAAGTGTGGTTGTCTGTCCTTCTTGGAGAGGGGGCTCCATCTGCCTGCCCAGTTCTACCCTTTCTAGGGCTCCTAGCAGCACCTATAACATCTGTGCTTTCTAGGTCCAGGGGAGGGGCCGCCTCTGACCTCCCATGTCCATAGCCCCTTCCCTTCCTCAGCTGGGAACAATGTCTTTTATTTAAAAATATCTTTTATTTTAAACTTACCAATTCTCTCTCTCACAAACACCCACACTCATGCACAGACACACACATACCCTCTGTCACCAAAAGTCTTTGTTTTTCCAATAGTTCTGCCTTGTCTCTGACCAGCCAGTGCTGGGAGGGCTGAATGGGTCCTCATAGCTCTCCAGAGTGAGATGGAGATATCCCAGAAGCCCTGCCCAAAGGGTCCTGGGCCCAGGCCATTGTCCCCTGGTCCCTATACAAAGAAAGGGTAGGTTCAGCTCCTGGGGTCTTCTCCCCTGTCCAGCCAGCGGCTGGCTCCTGGTCTCCTTCTCTGTGGTCTTCTTTGAAGCAAATGCCACAGAGGCTCAGACTCATCTCCGTGGCCCTCGAAGGGGGGCCACCCCTCTCACCTTCAAGCAGCTGCCCCCCAGGTCACGGCGGCCACTCTGCAGGAAGGGAAAAAGAGGTATTAGGAGGTTTGATCGCGTCGGCGTGAACACTGGAGCTAACCTCTGTGTCCAACAATAGGGGAGTTGAGAACCAAGTCACAGTTCAGCCACACAATAAAGTTCTCTGCAACAGAAAGCGGAAGAAACTCTTTATGGACTCATAAGGAATGCTGTCAAATAACATTGTTTAAGGACAAAAGCAATGAGTGAATGCTACTGTGTGCTGAGATTTCTAGAGACATGCGCATGGGAAATTACTAATGGGTTTCCTCAGAGGAATTTGGTGATGGGGACACAGGATGGGAGGAAGGTTCTCTCACACTATATATATATATTTTTCACTTTTTGCATTTTTTTCTCATATTATCTGTTGCTTCTTTAAAAAATCTTGTACATTTTAAAGCATATTCAAAACCAATCCCACAGTGGCTCTCCCCATGGCCAGAGCACCTAGCAGTAGCTCACTCATCCACCTTCAAAAGTAGCCTGGACGTCTGGCCTCCTTCCCTTCACTCATGTTACCTTTGCCAGGAATATGCTCTCATATCTTGTCTCCCTGGGAAGGTTTCTCTATTTTTAAAATTGCCTGGCATTTCCTGCTTTTCTGGGGACATTCCACTGAGAAAAAATTTAGGAGAAGGAGGGGTTTCTCTTCTGCTCCCCTATCTGAGCTGGGAGCTCAAGGAGTGGTAGAGAAAAGCAGGACCCGTTTCTAGCCTAGGACCTGGCTTGAGCAGGTGCAGATCAATGCTACTTGAATCAAGTGGTGGCCACTGGAAGATGAACTAATGGTGGCAGTTCCTGAAGACACCAGTCCCTTATCCTACAGGGGTGGTCTCTTCCAGCCTTGAATATCTTTCATGGATATTCTCAGGTTGAATGCAAAAGGTCACACACATGAAAGCACCCCTTCTTTTGAGACTTTTAGCCTTCCAGTGACTGGCCCAGGGCACCCAGCCAGTTGGTAAAAGAGCTGGGCTAGAAATCCATGTTGTCCAATAAGCTGTCCTCTTTCCAGGACACAAAGGTGTTTGAAATCCCACTGTAAATGCTTATGCCCCTGGGTGCAGCTAGCTGACTATGGAAAAGGCAGCTTTCTCAGCCCATCTAGAGACACAGCTGACTGTCTGGGAGCTCTGCCCCCTGCTTCTCTCCACCCCCGCACCCAGGTTGGGGCAGATCCATCCAGATGTGAGCCCAGCCTCCCTGGAGGCTCTTGCAGCCCAGGGACAGCATGTTCATTCACAGGCAGGGCTATTTTGAGGGCTGAGGCCACAGTCCCAGCTGAGCCTAGGGCTTGGGCTTCTCAGACAAACACTGGCAGGAGTGGCTGAGAAGAGTGGATAGAGGAGGGGGTGGGGGAGTGTTAAGGCCGAGAGATAGAATACTCACTAAGTCCTCAGGGCCAGGGAGAGCAACCTCCCACTCCAAGTCTGGAGGTCATGCAGAGACTTGGGTCCCCTGAGAAGACTGGGACCGGTCACCTCCCTGGACCTCAGTTTCTTCATCAATGAAATGGGGACAAAATGATTCTAATTGCCACCCCCAAGGTGGAGTTAAATGTGACTGTAACTGCCTGTAACTTCCAAGAGTGATAGGAAGAGGTCCTGACTAGGCCCCTGTTTCCTTGTTAATCAGAGACTCAGCCCCAAGGGTCTTAGGAAACATCATGGTTAGGAATTGGGCTCAAGTAAGACAGACCTGGGCTCCAATCTCTGTTCTGCCATGGGCTACCTGCTGGACCTCAGGCATGTGATTTCATCTCACTGAGCCCCAGTTTCCCCACCTGAAAAGGGGAGTTACTTTATAGAATTACACAAGCTAACATAGTTTACATAAGATGATACAAGATTACACAGACTAACATAGGTAAAGCCCTCAGCACAGTGTCAGGAACACAGTTAAGTATTTTTTTTTTTTTTGGAGACATAGAGTCTCACTTTGTTGCCCTTGGTAGGGTGCCATCGTGTCACAGCTCACAGCAACCTCAAACTCTTGGACTCAAGCCATTCTCTAGCCTCAGCCTCCTGAGTAGCTGGGACTACAGGTGCCTGCCACAATGCCTAGCAGCCTTTTGCCTCAGCCTCACAAGTAGCTGGGACTACAGGCACCTGCCACAACGCCCAGCTAGTTTTTAGAGATGGGGGTCTTGCTCTGGCTCAGGCTGGTCTGGAACTTGTGAGCTCAGGCAATCCCTCTCCCTTAGCCTCCCAGAGTACTAGGATTACCATGCCTGGCCCACAGTATTTAATAACTGCTGTATTATCAGGATTGTCTGGTAATGGTGCCTCCAGTGCTGGGTATACCAACAAAGGAGGGCCTTATAAGATAATCCTGTTCCTTTGTCACCCAGGTAACAAAAGGGAAAATGGGGCAGAGACAAGAGTCTCCTTTCCATCTCCCACTTGCTATTTCTACCACAGAAGGCTACACCTAACTACTCCTTAAACCGGAAGATGGTACAGGGTATTGTTTCCATGGTGACCTCAACTCCACATCAGCCAGGATGGGAGGAAACTGGTGCCTCAGGTGAAGGGATAGGGTCTGGGGCCATGGAGCTCTTTGTCCCCCAAAGCTCAGAAGGGAGCAGGGCCTCCACAAGACAGCCAAAATTTTCTTCTAGCTGAGTCACTGAAGGGCCACAGCTGGCTAGGATCCCCCTTCTCACCCATTCCCAGAGGAGCTATGGAGTTGAGAGCATGGTTTTTGCGCCAAATTTGGCTGGGTTCTTGGTCCCACAGACAGATCCCAGGGAAGCAGCCAGCCCCTGTGAGCTGTGGGACAGGCCAAAGACCTGCAGGGGAGCTCCCCTCCCTGCCCGCCTACTGTGGGGGTGGGTCCATGATAGTTACAGGGCTTTCCCACTTCACTTTTTCCCATTGCCCAATCAGGCAGGCCTGAGTTTGAACCTGCCTCCATCATTGGCTGTGTCTGAACCACTGGCAGCATCTCTAAGCAGGTGCGGATAACCATAGCGCCATTTCCCCTGAATATTGAGAGATTTTAAATAACTGGTCAGATAGCTGGCCGTTGTTGCAGGTGCCTGTAATCCCAGCTACTCAGGAGACTGAGGGAAGAGAAATGCTTAAGCCCAAGAGTTTGAGGTTGCTGTGAGCTATGATGCCATAGCACTCTACTGAGGGTGACATAGTGAGACTCTGTCTCAGAAAAAAAAAAAAAGATAACTGGTCAGAGTGCTTAGCACAGATGAGTGCTCATGAAGACTGCTGTTGGCAATGTCATTGGCCAGCTCTGCCTCCCCTCTGTGCTCTGCCACTTTTATCTTCTTCCCTCATCCTTCCCTGGGCCCTGCTTTTGCTGTATCCCCCCAGAACACTCCCCACCACCCTATGCCCTGCTGTCTGCCTGCCTCTGTTCCCAAACATCTTTCAGAAATTGAGCACAGAAGCCCTATCTGAGCTCACCCTGGGCTGAGGGCTTCCCCTGGGTGCTGCCCTCCCTTTGTGCTCCCTGCACCCCACTATCAGACCACAGCATCCTTGTCTTCCTCTCCCTGCCCTGGCTCTGATGCTGCACTGTGGGTTTCTGAATAGTGGGGCAGGGACACACAACCTGCTTCTCTGGGTGTTCTCAGAGCCAGCAGAAGGCGGCTGTTAGGTAGTCAAGGGTTGCTGAACTGAATGAAAGGGTGAAAGGTGGACAAGGAGTATCTCCAAGGGCCCCATCAGCCCTTTGCACCCCAGGCTGGACCTCTAAAGGACCACCCCTGGCTTCCCAGCTCAGCCTAGGGTATTGACTGGGGGCCACAGCGGCAGGGACCCTCAAGAGCATACTAGGTAAGGCCAAGAAGACTGATTCAGGGAAAGTAAGGCAGCCAAGTAGTGAGAAGCCAGGTCTGGAGTTTGAAGAGCCAGAGTGGGCTCGGCGCCTGTGGCTCAATTGGCTAAGGCGCCAGCCACATACACCTAAGGTGGCGGGTTCGAATCCCCAGCCTGGGCCTGCCAAACAACAATGATGGCTGCAACCAAGAAATGGCCGAGCGTTGTGGTGGGCGCCTGTAGTCCCAGCTATTTGGGAGGCAGTGACAGGAGACTCGCTTGAGCCCAGGAGTTGGAGGTTGCTGTGAGCTGTGATGCCATGGCACTCTACCCAGGGGGATAGCTTGAGGCTCCGTCTCAAAAAAAAAAAAAAAAAAAAAGAAGAGCCAGAGTGGGTGGTCTGAGGCCAGGGCACAAAGGCCTCCCAGAACAGAGTGGAGCAAGAAACTGAGGGTGGCCGTGAGAACCAAAGACCTGACTCCCATTCCCCATGTGGTTTTCACTTGGTCACCAAAAGCCAGGCAGGGCTCTCCCAGCCTCAGCTGCCCCAGATGTAAACGGGGAAAGCTGCTGGAATCCAAAGGTGTCACACTGACAGGCTCCTTTACCAGGAAAAGCCCATGCCAGAAAGGAGGAGAGGATAAAGATGCAGCAGGCTTCTTGGAACCTGGGGTAACTTTCAGCCAAGAGAGCTCCCCACTGCCCACCCATACCCTACCAGCCTGGTTCATGTCCTTACCCAGGAACACCACAGGAGCTTAACTCCAGCTCTGTTCAGCTGACCCAGGAGTGTCACCACTCTCCCACCACTACATCCCGTTGGAGGCTGGGTGCTGTCTCTGGGGACCCCCTTCTTTTCTTCTTCTGCATATCAGCTGGGTACTGCAGGCTCTTGATTGGGGTATGTGTCTCCCTTTCTTCTCAGTCTCCTGCTCTTGGATAAGGTCTTAGAATAGGGAACAATTATTTCAAGGTGGGAGAAGCTCAGGGCAACACATACCCAACCAACGCAGAGCCTGCACCCCGCCTTCCTAGCTGAGTGAATGCCGGCATGGGATTTCATCTCTCTGAGCCTCAAATCCTCATCAGGGACAAAGTGGGCAGAAAACTACCTGCCAGACAGGAATCTGTGAGGGGAAAAAAGAGGCTAAGACGCTCATCGAGCACAGATAAGGAGCTAGCACAGAAGCCTGAGTTATTCTTTCCTCACCTCCTCTTGAAGGAAGGATGTGCAGCGCACCTTTAGTTGGAGGGCGTACCCTTCAAAGAACAATCAAATCAGACACGAACTCTGGGCTTTCCTGAGTCATTTCAGTTTGGGGGACATTAAATGGGTGGATTTATTCCACACCAAACCCTGGGCGTGGGTTGCACGCCCCATTTCCATGGCACTTCCCCCCCCGGCCTCACTGAGGTCTCTGCCTCTCTTTGGTACCCGGAGAGGCCCGGTCCCTGGTCAGCTGCAGTACCGGCTCCCAGGCACTCACCCCCTTGCGCTGGTTGCTGAGGCAGAAGGTGCAGATGGAGCGCGGCTGACGGCCGCCGTCGGCGGCAGCAGGGACGGCGCTCTTGGCACTGCCGGCCGCACGGAAGCACGGCTGCCCGTCGTCGGCGGCGTCGCCCAGTAGCAGCACGTTGGCTAGGTGTGCGATGTAGCTGGACGCTAGGCGCAGTGTCTCGATTTTGGATAGCTTTCGGTCCACGGGCTCGGTGGGGATGAGCGTGCGCAGCGCCGTGAAGGCTGTGTTCACGCTCTGCGTGCGGTCCCGCTCCCGCGCGTTGGCCGCCTGCCGCTGTCGCACCACCACGACGGGGCCCGGGCCACCGCCTGTCCGCCGCCCGCCCCCGGGGCCCGGGCCACGCCGAGCCGCCTCTAGGCCCTCGCAGCAGCCGAACGACTGGTCCGACGCGTCGCTCTCGCTGCGATTCTCCTCGTCCTCGCTCAGCAGCCGCACGTCCGGATACAGCACGTGCGCGCCGACGGGGCGCAGCAGCGCAAACGCCATGGGAGCAGGCAGTGTCCCTCAGGGCGCTGGTCGGTAGATTAGCCGCGCCCAGCAGTGCGCTCCCGCGCGCTCCCACGGCCCAGCCGGCCGCCGCCTTATAGCGGAGGAAGGGACCAATCACGAGACCGCCCAGGCAGGGGGTGGGGGCGGAGGGCTCTTCCCGGCCAATGGGGAGGCTCTTGCCGCGCCCCGGCCAATGGCGACGCACCCACCGCCCCCGTTCCCCAGGTTGAAAGCGGCCCGGGAGCTAGTGGCCCACCCCGAAGGCTCCCAGTCCCCACCGTCGAGCTGGGCAAAGGCTGGAGGTCTGGGCGGGTAGGCTGGGGTGCGCCCAGATCCGAATTTCGTGCCTCAGCCTAGACCACCTTGAAGGCAGATATCTTCTCTCTTGGCCTTAGTTTCCTGGGTCGGAAGGTGGATTGCAGAGAACCTAGTTCAGTCTTCCTGAAATTCTCAAATTCTAAACCTGTGATTTTGCTACTTTCATGTGCCTAAGAATCAGGGAAGGGGCTTTGGCCATTACAGAGTCCCAGATTGCCCCCATTCTGATTCAACATTTCTGGAATGGGGCCCAGAAATCCACATTTTGTACAAGCTGGTGATGATGGTGATGCTATCCAAGGAGGACACTTGGAGAAACGCTATAATCTTTCCAAATAAGGACTTGACAGTATCGCGTCCCTGAGGACAAACTTAAAAAGAACAAAAAATTAAAAACAAAAACCAAACACTCAGGCCCAACAAAACCAAAATGCACAAACACCAGCAGCTTTATTCATTTGACAAATATTAATTGGGTCCCTACTATGTGTCAGGCATAATTTTAGGTCTGAGGATATAGACCTGAACAAAACAAACTCTCTGGGCTCACGGAGCTGACATTTTGGTTAAGGTCCTACTAGGTGCCAGACCCCTGTGCTGGGTGCTTTACTGTGTGCCCAGTTGAGGTTATAAGACAGTACACCTGACTGATAGATAAGGTAGCTCTGGCCTTCCGTGTTACAGGTCAGGGGCAGGAGGTGCTATCATCAGCCTGCCTGGCTTCACTACCTCTTAGAGTCCCACTCCTCACCCCCTATATCAACACACACAGGCTGTCTTTCACCAATGCCTTCCTTCCTTCCAAAAACCTTGGATTGCTCCTTATGGCCTCTTCAGAGGCACTGGGAAGAATGTCTGAGCTGACATGGCTGCTGGGGTCTGCATCTCACTTAGGTCTTCCTCCCAGCTCCATCTCAAGCACTGGTTAAACCAGCCTTCAAAATATTTTTTTTCTTTAGCCCAAATGTCAGCCAGCGTAGCAGAGAGAGCACAGAGAGTAGAGCTGAAAGGCTTCTGGGTACCTTTTAACTACTCTGAGCCTCAGTTTTCTTGAAGATGCCTCCTGGCTCTGCCAAGTTGGGCCTTCTGGGCTTCCCTGACTCAGGCCAGAAGGGAGGTGGGGGTGGGGCTTGAGGGGTTTCCTGAGGCTGTTGGGAGCCCCTTAAGTCTTCAGGACCCAGAGTCTTCCAGGACAGTCTGTCCTCACACCTGGATCCCCACCCCCTCCACCATTTGACCGTGACCCTGGCCAGGCTGGGCTTTGGGGAGGAGAAAAAGCAGCCTGCATGGCCCCCCTCCCCACATGGCCAGTCCCACATGCAGCCCCAGGCCAGGCTGCTGCTTCCTGAGCTGATGAATTATTACCCGGGAGATTTCCTTCCCTGTCTGCGCCTCCTCACAGGGGCTCCCAGTTCCCTTCACTTTCGCTTTTTCCCCTTTCTACCCCTCCTCTCTACTCCTGACCCTCAAGAAGCTTGAAATTCCTCTGTCCAGCCCCCTCCCAATTCCAGCTTGCACTGGAGATGCCAAAGAGGGCGTGAACTGGGCTGGGAAGGCAGAGCAGGAGGCTTGCCTGGTAGGCTCATCCGTCCATTTGCTCCTTAGGCTAGTTTTGACACCTGGGACCCTGGGAGTAAAATAAAACCATGAATGAGACTGAGGCAGGCCTTCTGTAGCCAGGAGGGGAAAGGAAACTATAAACAAAAAGTTTCAGGACAATGCGGTGGGAGTAAGCCAGAGTCTGGCATCACAGCGACCCAGTTCCAGGTCCAAGGTTAGCTGCTTCTTGGAGTCTCAGTTTCCTGCTCTGAAAACTGGGGATAATAATAGTACCCAATCCCAGGGCTGGTGATGGTTCTGGGAGTTGATGCCAATACAACTGGGGTCTGGCACACAGTGAGTGCTCCATACTGTTGTTAGGGCCTGGTGCCAGCCAACCCCCTAGGAAAAGGCTAAGCAGTGTTGACTCTGTTCTTGGCCTAACTGCTGGGAGTGCGGAAAGTGCTCTGGCCACATTCTTTTTCTTTTATTCTTGAGGCAGAGTCTCACTTTGTTCCCCTTGGTAGAGTGCTCTGGCGTCACAGCTCAAAGCAACCACAAACCCTTGGGCTCAAGTGATTCTCTTGCCTCAGACTCCCAAGTATCTGGCACTACAGGCACCTGCCACAATGCCCAGCTATTTTTTCAGAGACAAGGTCATTTTTTTTTTTTTTTTGAGATAGAGCCTCAAACTATCACCCTGGGTAGAGTGCTGTGGCATTACAGCTCACAGCAACCTCCAACTCCTGGGCCCAAGTGATTCTCCTCCCTCTGCCTCCCAAGTAGCTGGGATTACAGGCAACCATCACAATGCCTGGCTATTTTTTGATTGCAGCCATTATTGTTGTTTGGCGGGCCTGGGCTGGATTTGAACCCGCCAGCTCAGGTGTATGTGACCGGTGCCTTAGCCACTTGAGCCACAGGCACCGAGCCTAGAGATAAGGTCTTACTCTGACTCATGCTGGTCTCAAACTTGTGAGCTCAGGCAGTCCACCTGCCTCGGCCACCCAGAGTGCTAGGATTACAGGTGTGGGCCACCAGGCCCGGCTTCCTTCCACATTCTCAGTCTACTTACACAGAAGAGACTGGCTTGGTACCTGTAGCACAGTGGTTACAGTGCCAGCCACATACACCCAGGGTGGGGGTTCAAACCCAGCCCAGGGCCAGCTTAAGAGCAATGACAACTGCAAAACTTACACAGGAGATCTCAGCTCCACTTGTTCTTTGCCCACTCTGCTCCAGCCACATTGCCCCCTCATTATCCCTAGAGCCCTTTCTGCCTGGCACCACTGTTCCCAGAATATCCCCATAGCTTATTCCCTTACTTTGTTTGAATCTTCATTTAAATCCCATTTCTGGGAGGCCTTCTATTTTAGGCCACCAGAACAAAAGCAGTAACTGCCCCTCCTACCACCAGCACCCCTAACTCTTCCTCTTCCCTTTACCCTGCTTTCTTTCTGTACCATTTTCTTTTTCTTTTTTTTTTTTTTTTTGAGACAGAGCCTCAAGCTATCCCCCTGGGTAGAGTGCCATGGCATCACAGCTCATAGCAACCTCCAACTCCTGGGCTCAAGCGAGTCTCCTGCCTTCGCCTCCCAAGTAGCTGGGACCACAGGC
>CAUYQV010166035.1:0-21173 GCA_963574575.1 Galagoides demidoff | reverse complement strand
TTAAATTGACAAAGACAGGCTCACAGGAGAAAAAGGTTTATTTCAATTGTATATGGGGGGCCTCGCAGAAATGAAATGAGCCTCCAAGGAGGTATTTGGACCCAGAAGTTTTATATCACTTTAACAAATGGTGTACAAAGGACAATAAATTGGTGGAGAAGTGATAAGGCAAAGGAAAGGGCTTTAAACTTCTAGGGGCAGTAGGTTGTGGAAAGGTAAATATATGGGGGAAACCAATGGAAGGTTTACTTTAGTAAGGATTGGTAAACAGAGTCCCCTCAGTGCCCTCTCTGTGCTGATAAGAGTTTAGCATTGTCTTTCATTCTGCCCTTCCTGGTACGAGAGGGGAGTGGTACCACCTTCACACAGGCAAATTTATGCCCTGCTTTTAGGCAAATAGGGGAAGGGTAGAGAGCACGTGTGTGTGAATTCTCAATCTCTTTCAGCTCAAAATAATCCTTATGCCAAAGTGGCATATTTTGGGGTGGCATATTCTGACCTCTGCAGTTCATACACAAAGGTCCATCAATTTGTGCAACTCCCTGAAGATGGCAGTGAATAAACTAGAGGCTGCTGATGCCTCTCCTGTGGTCACAGCCCACATCTCATCAATGCTTGAATCTGATCCTTTTAAAGAATCCCATCCAGTGTCCACATCCTTCCATCTCACCTCTTTCCCTCTCCCACAATCTATTTGTTCTTTGGCTGCATCAAGGCTCCAGAATCTCAACTGTTTCAGTCTAACCAGCTTTTCCTAGCTTACTTTGGCATTCAACCTGGAATCCATGGTCAACGTGTGGTGGTTTCTCTTTTATTGAGCGACATGGACTTTCAACTCCTTGTCACCTGATTCTGTCTGCACTTGTGCTACAGTTTGTGTTCCTTGGTCAGTCTAACAGGTGTCAATCTCTCCTGCACATTGGAGAGGCTTATATGCAGCTGGTTTCAGGCATGTTCTGAGGCTCCTAATGATGCAGGGTGTGTCTCAATGAAGGGAGGAAGGCCCCCTGAACTCACCGAGAGAATTCTTGGGTTTACACAAGAAAGAATTCGAGAGAAGGCCAACTAGCCAAAGGTAATTGAGAGAGACAGACAATAATTGATCCTGTGTTACACAGTTGGGGTCTTCTCCTCAGCAGGAGGAAGACCCCTTATGGGGCAATGGTAACATTTTTATTTATTTATTATTATTATTTTATTAAATCATAGCTGTGTACATTAATGCAATCATGGGGTACAATGTGCTAGTTTTACACACAATCTGAAATGCTTTCATCAAACTGGTCAACATAACCTTCATGGCATATTGTTATTTTTTTAATGATAACATTTTTAAATGTTCAGAAACCCTGTACATGACCAGCATTGTCTCGAGGTCATGCAATAAAGGTTAATCATAAACTGCTGCTGCTGCTGGTGTGGTGGCTCATGCCTGTACTCTAGCATTCTGGGAGGCTGAGGTGGGTGGTTGGCCTGAACTCAGGAGTTTGAGAACAGCCAGAACAAGAGCCACATCCCATCTTGACTAAAGATAAAAAAAATAGTAGGGTGGCACCTGTGGCTCAGTGGGTAGGGTGCTGGCCCCATATACCGAGGGTGGTGAGTTCAAACCTGGCCTGGCCAAACTGCAACAACAACAACAACAAAAACAACCAGGCATTGTGGTGGGCACCTGTAGTCCCAGCTACTTGGGAAGCTGAGGCAAGAGAATCGCCTAAGTCGAGGAGTTGGAGGTTGCTGTGAGCTGTGATGCCATGGCACTCTACTGAGGGTAATAAAGTGAGACTCTATCTCAAAAAAATAAAATAAGATAAAATAAAAATAGAAAAAACAGCCAATGTCATGCTAGGCACCTGTAGTCCTAGCTACTCAGGAGGCTGAGGCAAGGGGATCACTTGAGCCCAACAGTGTGAGGTTGCTGTGAGCTAAGATGCCATGGGTGAAAAAATGAGACTGTCTCAAAAAAAAGAAAACAAAAAAACTGCTATCACAGAAAGGTAATCACAATTTGTAAGGCATCTGGCTTAGTAATTCATCTATCACTGGGTGGGTGGTACCTGACAGACAATAAGCTGGAGGTGTCTCTGTTCAGCGTGGTCAAAATAGCTGCACTTAGGCTCGGCCCACTTTCCTTTTCTGCCTTGTCCCTACATCACTGGTGCCTCTACTCCTTTTGTTTTCCCACCTGTCTTCCTTTCTTACTCCCTTTGCTGGCTGTTTCTGACCTTCTCTCTCTACTTGCAGCCATATCCCCATGCCCCTCAATCACTGCAGGTGGGACTTTCCTTTCTTAGGGAAAATAGAAGTTCTGAGCTGTGAAGATTCCCTTTCATCTTTGAACTTATCTCTGCTTTTGTTTTTAGGAGAAATAGTTGCCTCTTTCCCCTATAACACTGGCTTATTACCCTCAGTTCTTTTGATTGTTTAAAAAAGTAAATGTGATGATGTCATTTCTCTGCTTGAAGCTCCCCAGATGCTTCTAATTGCATCTTAACTAAAAAGCAAACTTCCTATTGTGGCCTTCAAAGAAATGCTTGCACTAAAATGGTAGTTCTCTTCCCAGGTTGTATGGCAAAGAATAAAGGAATAAACATGCCCAGGTGCCCCCACCAGACATTCAGATTTAATTGGTATGTGGTGAGATCTGGTCAACAGTTTCCCCCCTCCTCCCACCTCTCCAGACAAAATCTCACTCTGTTGCCCCAGGTTAGAGTGCCTTGGCCTCTCTGTAGCTCACAGCAACCTCAAACTCTTGGGTTTGAGTGAACCTCCTGCCTCAGCCTCCTGAGTAGCTGGGACTACAGGCGCCCACCACAATGTCTGTCTAATTTTTTTATTTTTAGTACAGATGAGGTCTTGCTCTTGCCGAGGCTGGTCTCAAATTCCTGAGATCAAGGGATCCTTCCACCTCGGCCTCTCAGAGTGCTAGGATTTCAGATATGAGCCACTGCACCAGGCCTGGTCAATAGTATATTTAAAAAAGCTACCTGGTAATTTTTTTAGTATACTAGTAAAAAAAAAAGAAAAAACTAAAAAAAAAGCTACCCAGTAATTCTGCTCCCCTGTTTTGCAGCACCTCGTTCCATTCTCTCCCTTTCTTTCTGCTGGGTCCCTCCCTGCCAAACTCCATAAGTGTGTGTCTTCCCCAGACTTCAGGGCTCAGTTTTAATGTCACCATCTATGTGAGGCCATTTTCTATCCCAGCACCCCATTCCTTTCCTTCATCACACATGCCGTGATTTGTCTCTTGCCCTGTTTCTCATCTGTCTCCCCATTGCTAGGCAGGAAGCTCCCTCGGGACAGGGCCCCTTCTGTGTGGCTCACCCTTGAATCCCCAGTGCAAAGCAGAGTCTGGCGTGTGGGCATTCACTGAGGATTTAAAGAATTAATAATAGATAAAGGATTGCTTCTGATCTTGCTTTCTTCCTGTGAGACGTTATTCTATTGATTTTCTTTCTAAGATCTTTAAACTTTCTCCACTGATCCCTTTCTCTTAGTCTAAAAATACACTCAAAACTTTCCCATCCGGAATTAAACATATATAGAAAACCTCTTCTGGCACCCTCTTAACTTTAATTCTGTCTTTTTTCTTCTATTTAGTAAGCAATTTAGCCTGAGGATAAGGAAGTCATGATTGCACAGATTCATAACTGATTGTTGCTTCCTACTAGATTTGAGATTTGGGGTAAATGTTTTCACTTTTATGTGCCTCTATTTCCTCATATATAAAACAGAGATGATGGCAGTTTCTGTGAGGATTAAGTGAGATCCAGAAAAGGTATCTGGATTCTACTAAGCACACAGTAAATATTAGTGCTTATTATTATAGTATTCGATTATTTAGTCATCTCCACTAATTGTTTTTAGCATCTCCAACTTTCTGTAATTCCTTAACCCATTATAAATTATTCTCTGCCCTGAAGTTTTCCTAATCCTCTAGCCTTTTGTTACTTCTCACTTCACCTGATCTTGGTAGGGCAGGGGACGCTGCTTACCACAGCCTTCACCGTGCCCCTCTCCTCCCTCACCATTCTCTTTTCTCTCCCCACCTTTGTGGCTGCCCTTCTCCAGGTCTCCTTCACCGTTTCTTCTGCTCTGCTGGCTTCAGGGCTTTGTCCTCCCCCACATGTCTTCTCACTCTTTTTACTGAAGCAGGGAAATTTCATTCAAATCTATGGTTTACAAACAACTCTTTGCCATGAAAAGTCCTAAATTATTATCTTTACTCCACACCTCTCTCCTGAGCTATAGGACATTAGTGACAAGTGTTCCTGAGAGCCCCCGCCCCCTGCATATTCTACACAATGCCACGTTCAACGTGTCTGAGCCAGATGAATTAACTTTTGGAAAAACTTCTCCTTCTATCTCTCTCTCATTTAATTATACACCCCTGAAAAAAATGCTTCTATCTGTACCACAGAGCAAATCCTCTGAATGCTAAATAAATATCTACCGTCCCTTTTAATCCCACCCCCAGTTATGTGTGGTATTACACAGTGAAAATGAACAGGTTCCAAAATTAAACAGAGACTAGTTAGAACCTTAGTGCCGAGCTTGCCTGTCTGTGTGACCTCAAATGAGGATGACAGTGCTTACCCATCCAGGTTGTTAGAAAGATAAAATGAGAATGCAAAGCACTTCGAACAAGTCCGATACATATTAGGCAGTAATTTCTTGTTTTCTTACCCTACACGTACAACTTCCTTAATAGGTTTAGAATTCTAAATCCAAGGATTTTCTCATTGACCAGGGTCAGTCGTTGTTGGAGTTGTTGGGACCAAATCCTGCGCTATTGTCTATTTGCAGACACTGAAAACAGCCTCCCAGATGGAATCAACCAGCCAGGGTGAGATGCCCCCACTGGCAGAGGGGGAAAGAGCTGTTTTTCCAAGGGACTAGTTGGTGCCTTCTCACATATTATGTGGTTTACTCTACCTGCTGCCTTCTTAAGCAAAACAAAACAAAACTTTAAAAAAATCTTTTTCTTTTCTATTTTCAAATAAAAATGAGTCCAATTCAGGGCATTGACATCATAATTGCTCAGATGAGAAGATCTTCTGAGCTTGATGGGGTGGGGTGGGCTTGAGGGAGAGAAGGCATCCAGGTGGGCTCTGTACAGAGACAATGCAAGTTGGATGGAATTTTGTAAAATATGAAGTTACTGTTTCAGCGAGATGATTGCAATTTATACAATTCTTCATGGTCTTAAAGTTAGTAGGGTCCCAAACATGTTCTATTTGAGTTGAGTGCAAGGGGCATTTGCTTCCCTGAGGAAGCTCATATGAACCTCAGTGAGTGAAAAGTAGTCCTGGTGATGGGGGCCTGGGTGTGGGTGATCTGAGCCAGGCCCAATGTGGTACTTTTTGCCAATGTTGTGATGATTCCTCTGCAGCCTCCTTGCCAGCTGTGGGGGTACCTGTACCCTTCAAGCTTCTAAGCACTCATTTCCACTTTATTACCTTACAAGAGCATCTGGATCCCTGTGTCACCACAAACACAGGAGGGAGGATGGAGTGGCATGGTTTACAGTGAATCAGAAGCATCACAGAAAAATCACCCAGACACACTTAAGGAAAGATATTATCCTCAGAATAGGAGAGATGGATTGAACTCAACGCCCCAGAAACAGAAAGTGAGCATTTTTAAGGGTGGACGAGCTAGGAGAAAAGTATCAGTACTGTGGTGTATCAGGAGTAGGGTGGTCGGTGTGATTAGGCCAGCAGTGCTTTTTAACTGGTGTTTATTTATGTATGTATGTATTTATTTTTTGAGACAGAGTCTCACTATGTCACCCTCAGTAGAGTGCTGTGGCATCAGTTCATAGCAACCTCAAACTCTTGGGCTTAAGCAGTTCTCTTGCCTCAGCCTCTTGAGTAGCTAGGACTACAGGCACCTGCCACAATGCCCAGCTGTTTTTTTGTTGTAGTTGTCATTGTTTTTAGGAGGCCTGGGCTGGATTTGAACCTGCCAGCCCAGTGTATGTGGCCAGCGCCCTAACCACTGAGCTACAGGCACCAAGCCATAACTGGTGTTTATTTAACTTAGGTTCCTAACCTCCTGCACAGTCTGGGAGAGAGGGATGCTATCTGCCTGATGACCTCATATTAAAGGGATGACTCCCAGATCCTTGAGAAAGACATTCCTGGCATATTAAAGGGGCAAGAGTCTGAGAGAAAATGTATATCTCAAAGGGACAGAAAGAATTTATACTTGTAAGTTTTTTAAAGGAAATGTTCTGAGAAATGGAGGTAAGGAAGAAAGATGTCTAAAACTTAGTTAAGCTGAGGGGAACATTAAGGCCATGCTTGTCAAAAGCCAACCACCAACTGGGAAATTTGATGCATTACTTCCCAGGTTATTTGAGTGTTACTTAAAAAAAAAGAGATACTCAAGGTCTTATGCTCTCTTCTAAACTACTTTCATTCATTAATGGAGGCTCTTTATCTAAAAGTAGAAGACTCAAGTAGCAAAAGATTAGACTTCTACTAAAAGCCTGCTCTCTAAACCTCTACTGGGTTGCTAAGAGCTCAAAATAAGTCCTCTCTTTTAGGAAAATATGTCTTCTGCTCTACAAAGACAATGGAATTTAAGATCACCCATTTTCTACTTTCCATGACTTATCTTTATAGGCAGAGGTAGTTTAGGACTAGGGTGATACTATTAAAGTGTTGAAGGCACTGGCTTTGAGATCCTAGCTCTGCAACTTATAAGTTACATTCTCTTGGGTGTGTATTTAACCTCCCTTTGCCTCAGTTACCTAGTATAAAAAATGGGGGTGAGTCTAGTTAATTTTTAGGAATTCCATAAGGATTAAAAGACATAGTATGTATTAAAATCTTAGCACAGTACCTGCTGCACAGTAAGGGCCATCAAATGATAATGATCATTAATATGATAGAAAGTTTACAGGGCTTCTAAAGAGAATTTTGGTGTAAAAATAAATGATGAGGGCAGTTTCAAGTTTATTGTCTGTCTTATGGGAAGTAATATACTCTTCATTCTTTTTATTCACTCTGATTGGCTTGTGCACTTAATATAATTGTTCAAGGAACAATTACTCTGGTTGGCATTATCCATGCTTTGCCTTTCTTCCAGCTTAATGAAGCTTAATCATGTGGGCAGTGTAATAAAAGCATGAGGGTTGGGGCTACTCAGTGTTGTCTCTTGTCAACAGGGTTTATTGTTGACTGTGTCGGAGGAAAACAATGGTATCTAGACCCTGCCAATTGAGTAGAACTATGTTTCAGCTGGAGGGATTCCTCTGCCCCACAGCTCAAAGCTTAGTTGAGGTGGACTGATAGGGAAGCCTCCTGGATCCTAAGGAGGCTTAGGATCCTGGATCCTCCCTTTCCCTTCCTCCAGGATCCTAAGGCTCTGGTTGAAAGAGGATCCCAAAAGGTAAGAATTCTTTTCCTTAAGGTCCAGAACAGGCTGTTCTCAGCTGTCCTCTCTGCACCTCTTTTGGACTCTTCAAGGGCCAGGGGTGAGTGTGAAGGGACGATAGGTGGGAGGTGGCCTCTGGTCTGTATGGCCACCAGTGGGGTACCAGGGAAAGGAAGAAAGTGACCTAGAGAGAAGTAGAAAGGGGATCACTTTAAATGAGACCTGACCCTTTTCCCAACCTCTGCCCACTGCTATGGCCCCATTTTGGGCACTTGTGGTGGATCAGAGCTTCCCCATCATGGTATGTGTGTGGAAGGTGGGGTGCATACACATATGTGTGTGCACATGTATGCATGTGTGTACATGTAGAGGTGTAGAGGAAGGAGCTTGGGCTTTATTCATGAGTCATACTACTAGGTGATTTTATTTAAAAACATTTTTTTTTGTTTACCATTATAGTATTATTATTTTTTAATTTCAATATGCAAATATCCATTGTATACCATTAACAATTAGAGAATTAAAGTTAACATGACAACACAAAATATGAAATATATAGCAATAATTCTTCAAAAATATATAATATGTAATACACACACACACACAGACTAGGTGATTTTAGATGGCCAAATAAGGACTTTTTAAAAATTTCAGATTAATGTGAGGGTACAAATAACTAGGCTACAATGTTTGCATTTGTTAGGTAGAGTTCCTGTTGTACTTGTGTCCCGCCCCCAGAAAATGTGCCACATATCTTTACATTGTGCCCATTAAGTGAGAGCACACCAATCCCCTTCCTTCCTCCCTTCTCTTCCGTCTCCCTTTTCCCCTCACCCCATCTTGAATGGAATTGAATTTTTCTTTCGTGTGGGCATCTATTAGATTGTCTACTGGCTTCATATTAGTACTGAGTACACTGGACACTTGCTTTTCCATTATTGTGGTACTTTACTAGGAAGAATGTGTCTCAACTCCATCCAGGTTAATACAAAAGATGTAAAGTTCCATCTTTTTATGGATGAATGGTATTCCATGGTATACAAATACCACAGTTTATTAATCCATTCCTGGGTTGGTGGGCACTTAGGTTGTTACGAATTTTGGCAATTGTAAATTGAGCAACAATAAACAATCTAGTGCAAATCCTTATGATAAAATGATATTTTATCTTCTGGGTACATGCCTAGTAATGGGATTGTGAGATCAAATGGAAGGTCTATTTTGAGTTCTTTGAGGATTCTCTATACTTCTTTCCAAAGAGGCTGTGTTAGTTTGCAGTCCCACCAACAGAATAAGTGTTTCCTTCTCTGCACATCTGAACAAACATCTGCAGCTTGGGGTCTTTGTGAAGTGGGCTAATCTTATTGGGGTTAGGTGATATCTCAGAGTGGTTTGGATTTGCATTTTTTTGATGATTAGAGTAGTGAGGATTTTTTTTCATATGCTTGTTAGTCATTCATCTGTATTCCTCAGAGAAGGAGGAATGTCTCCTGTCTTTTTTTCATGTCTCTGCCCAGTGATAGGTGGGATTGTTTGTTCCTTTTTTGTTGATTAATTTGAGTACCCTGTAGATTTTAGTTGTCAACCCTTTGAAGTGACCTGGACTTAAATGCTGGCAAATCACATCATGAGAAAGTTATTTACTTTCCAATTCTTGATTATGTCAAGAAAAAAGGGACTTATTTTGGTACTAAGATCTTTTTTGCCTTTCCAAGCCTTCCTACTCTTCATTGAAAAGAAGAGGAAGGAAAATGTTAACTCAATAACAGTACAGGTGAGGCTGGGTGCAGTGGCTCATGCCTGTAAACCCAGGACTTTGGGAATCTGAGGTGGAAGGATTGCTTGAGACCAGGAGTTTGAGATCAGCCTGGGCAAGAGCTCATTTCTACAAATTGCAAGAGCCCATTTCTACAAAAATAAAAATAATTAGTTGGTGGCTTGGCTCCCATAGGACAGTGGTTATGGTGCCAGTCACATTCACTGAGGTTGGCAGGTTTGAACCTGGCCTGGGCCAGCTAAAACAACAATGACAACTGCAACAAAAAATAGCCAGGTGTGTGGCAGGGGCCTATAGTCCCAGCTATTTGAGAGGCTGAGGCAAGAGAATCGCTTAAGCCCAAGAGTTTGAGGTTGCTGTGAGCTGTGATGCCATCACACTCTACTGAGGGTGACGTAGTGAGAGTCTGTCTCAAAAAAAATAATGCTTTTCTGGGCATGGTGGTGGATATCTGTAGTCCCAGCTACCTGGGAGGTTGAGAGAAGAGGATCACTTGAGCCTAGAAGTTTGAGGCTCAACAGTAGTGCCATTGCTTTCCAACCTGGGTAATGGAGTTAGACCTTTTCTGAAAATAATAATGAGTACAGGTGAGTGCACAGTTATGACAAAAATCATGCTATGGGATGTACCAGACCAGGTGGACCCACCATTTTGGCTGTAAAGAATGGTTAGGGTGAGAATGCAGGGTTTTGGGGGAGTCTTGCTCTAACCACTCTTATCTCAACTGGCTGCTGTGTAAAAGGAAGGGAAAAGGTCAGGAGCGGTGGCTCATACCTATAATCCTAGCACTTTGGGAGGCTGAGGTGGGAGAATCCTTTGATTTCAGGTGTTTCAGACCGAGCTGAGCAAGAGTAAGACTCCATCTCTACTAAAAATAGAAAACTTAGGGCGGTGCCTGTGGCTCAAAAGAGTAGGGTGCTGGCCCCATATGCCGGAGGTGAGGAGTTCAAACCTAGCCCCGGCCAAAAATTGCAAAAAAAAAAAAGAAAAAGAGAAAGAAAAATTAGCTGAGTATTGTGGTGGGCTACTGAGGAGACTGAGGCAAGAGGATTGCTTAAGCCCAGGAGTTGGAGGTTGCTGTGAGCTAGGCTGATACCAAAGCACTCTAGCCTGGGGCAACAGAGGGAGACACTGTCTCAAAAAAAAAAAAAAAAAAAGACTGATATTCCTGAGGAACTGCCAAACAGAGTAGACACCATCTTTTCTCCAGAATATGCAAAGTTTTCTCAGGTCAGCAGCCCCTGCCACATAACTACTATGGGAACAGCTAATCTGGTGCAGCATCATTGTGAAACACTTGGGGATATTTGCTGGGCTGTGCCCTGAGGTACCTCTTGGAATTGAATTTTCTTAGTCATGTTTCAGAGTCATTCAGTTTTTCAGGGCAAGGCAAAAGCAGGGGATGTTGCCTGGATTTATGTAACTGGATTCTTTCCTCTTCTGTCCTCCAGCTCTGCAAATCTGGTGTAGTTCAAGTGCCTATCAAATCCTGGAGCAAATTGGAGACTACATATAGTGGTGTGTCATGGGAATTTACAAGTCAAGATAGATACTGGCTACCCATATCTGTGGAGGCAGGTGTGGGAGAGAAGTGCTACAAGGAAACTCTAGCCATTAAAGGGCCATGGGTCACTGTGCCCAATGAATTCATAGGGAGACTTATATATGCTATCTCAGCCACAGGAGAAAAGTCCAAAACAAAATTGGAAATCTTTTGACTTTTGATGACGACATTATGGACGGTTTGGGACTATATATTTGTTAAAAAACTGCAAGTGTTTGTTTTGGTTGATAAGGTATATGTATTATTTCAGCCCTAGGCTTTAATGAAAAGATTGGATTTTGCTTGAAATGCTCCTTCTTAGAGATGAGGAGGAAAAAGAGAGCCAGGGGCAGCAATCCTTGGCAGAGTTGTGAAACAGGGAAAATGTATGCCTTTGGTTTGTCCCACATTCCCTTCCAAGCCCTTCTCCCTAATTTTAGCATCCTTCTCTTTCTCAGTTGCTGGACCCAGTTTTCTCCCAATGCTTGGGGTTCCTCCCATGATGGAAAAATTCATTCATGAACTCACTCTTAGTGGGGTGTGAGGTACTCCAAGGCATTTTCCCTTCTACAGATTGTTTGATCTTGAAAGTGGAACAATTCCTAGAAAAGGCAATGAAATTAATTGCATTAAAGTCATTGAAATTAGTTTAGACATGTTTACCCCTGGGGCAGAAGGTGGGGCCAGCTGAAGGTGAGAGGGATTTTCCGAAGCTCTCCCCCTTGACTCCACCCTCACGGGAGCACAGGGAACAGGAGTGCTCCTGGCTCTCCTACCACTAGAACCAATTTTTTCGGTCTGGTGTGACCTGCTCTGCTCTGACTCCCCCACACGGAGAGTCACAGAAATAATGACTGTGTTCTGCTTAAAGTCAATTTAACCAGCTATAAAATAATGTGAGATGCATGTGCATTATTTGTGGGTGGTTCCCAGTTTCTGGGGTATTTTTGTATATTTAAAATATGAAATATGTTCAGAGAGAGTACCATGGAAACCCACATAGCAAAGCCCAGGAAAAGCAGCTTGCTCCTGTGGCTCCACTCTGAAACTTGTTTTGCTTGGTTCTGCCTGCATGAGTGTTTCTCTATCCGAATGAATCACAATAAATTCATTTGGGTCTGATCAGCAAATACAGACAGATAATATTTCTCTTGCAGAATATATCAAAGTGAAATTAGAGTGAGTGAAGGCTTCCAAACACCAGTTTTCATGTAAATAATGGGTGGGAGGTGATTATTGATCTGCAGTGGAGGGACCGGAACTAATTTTTAATGTGAGGTTACTGTCTGCTTAGTAACTGTCCCAAACAGATGTCAGTGTTCAGAGTTACTGGAGTACTGGGAGGGGGGGAGTCATCATCCTCTTTTAGCTTCGTCAGCTGGCCAAATAGCTGCAGAGCCCAAGCTTGTCTTTCTTCTCCCAGCTTGGCAGCCCACATGGGGTTTGTTGGCCATGGCAGCACTAGTGAGTGTGAGCAGGTGTGACTGCAGGGCAGGCACTCGGCAGCAATGTGGGGGACCAGTTTAAGAGCTGTCTCTCAGGGATGCCTATCCCCGGGGACTTTAGATTTCCCCAGGCAGACTTGGAGGATACGCCCTGTCATGTCCAATGAGTCGGTGAGTCTGTCACCAGACGGGTCCTTTCTGACTGAGTTGCTATTTCTTCCCTAATTACACATTTGTGTTTTTCCTCCCCAGGGAAAGGGGAAATGGTCACCTATTAGCTGGAAGGAAAGAAGTTTGCTGTAACCTCCAAAGAGTCTCTGGCACTGCTGTCCCCATTCGAGGACCAGAGAGAAGCTCTTTTAATTTCGGAAGTAGTTAACAATGGACTGCTCTCTAGCTCAGCTGACAGTTATTTCTTTGTTCTGTACTTGGGTTTTGACTCTTTCTAGCCATATAGACCAGTCGGTCACACTCTTCTCATAAAGTGCAGAGGAGCCTCGCCTTTGAAATTTTGGTGACCTCTCTGGGCTGCAGGAAAGTGTGACAACTCCCATCAGATTGTCTTAAACCACAGATGATTAAAACTAAATGTTTCTCTCTCTCTCATCTCATTTTCCTGTTTTCTGGGGAAAATGAGTGAGTGATGATCCCTAGCAGGGGTGTACATGCAGCCAAAAAGGAGAGAGCACTGAACCAGGTGAGGCACTGAGGACCAAGGTTGTCCAATTTGGGTGGCAGATGCCGGTTTCTTTAAACATGTTAGGCCTGGTTTACAACAAAATTTTGAGATTGGCAAATGTATGTATTAAGCCCTTCTGCTCCCCTTTCCACATTTTCTTACTTTCCTTATGTGCTTTCCACATCCACCCCCCACCATCTGCCACGTGCCTTCCTTGGTCCCCCAAGGGCCACCCTCTCATTCAGAGTTCTAGATTATTCTCTTCCTCCAGGATCCCAGTCAGACCCAACTGTCCTTTAGGGCCTCATTAGGGACGGGCTTCTTGAAAATAAATTACTCTTGTTGCAATATTAAATTTGTAAGGGATGGGTGATATTTTTCATTTTAATAGGATTATCATTTTATTTATCTTATGGAAGTGACACAGTGAGAACACAGGTTTGGGGATGAGCCTTTAGAGAAGGGGACTTTTAAGCAATTCTCAACACCTCAGAAGAGAAAAATGTTCTCCTTTTGTGAAGAACTGTGTGTGCTTTTAAATAAGACATCCTTAGCTTCCTGTCCTGTTAGGGCAGGATACAGAAGGGAAACTAGACGCTTTTAGAGGTCGGTTTTCCTTTTGATATATCAAGAGCTGCTTTCCATCCTTTGGAGAGAAGCTTCTTGATATAGGTATTAATCCTTTTCAATGTTCGCTACATTTTAATTAGATAGTTTGAGTGAGGAGAAGGAACCTTAAGGGATGGAGATATTCAAATGCCAAAGACTCCCTCAGAAGGAGTCCTGTGACCGGGTGCAGTGGCTCATGCCTGTGGCTGGGTGCAGTGGCTCATACCTGCAGTCCTAGAACTCTGGGAGGCAGAGGCAGATGGATTGCTTGAGCTTAGGAGTTCAAGACCAGCCTGAGCAAGAGTGAGACCCTGTCTCTACTAAAAAAAAAAAAAAAACTGAGGCAAGAGGATCACTGAACCCAAGAGTTTGAGGTTGCTGTGAGTTAGGATGGTACAGCACTCTACTGAGGGTGAAAAAATGAGACTCTGTCTCAAAAAAAAAGAACCTGCCCATATTATCTTCAGGGAAAGGGCTGCTTCTTCTTCCACAACCTAGAGGCCATGACTTGCCCTATGTTCACTTCCCCATCTCCCGACCATCTATCTCATCTCATACCAACCTTTACACTTTGCCAGACTTGTATTCAAATACATTTCCCATCTTATCGTATCCCAGCTCAGAAAAGCTTTCCTGTTCACATGGAATGCAACCCCTTTGCCTGGGCTTCTCAGCACCTCTGTGGTAATAGTGCTAGAAGCTGTCACTCGTGCCACACTGGCTATGTGCCAGGCACAGTTCTAGGCACTTGCACATATTCTTACAGCCCATTCTTACAGCCCTAAGGCGGGCACCATCTTCATTCCCAGTTTATAGCTGAAGAGGTACAGAGTGAGGTACAAAGAAGTTACACTTAGAGGGTCAAAAAGCCAGCAAGAGCCAGGGTGTGGGGGTGGGGGAAATTGAATCCAAGCAGTATGGCCTTGGGAGTGCCTGCTCTTTACTGGTTCAGTCCATGCTTCTTCAAGGGGGGCCCCATCTGCCTCTCCACGCTCCTTGCCTGTTCACAGTATGCCCAGGGAACTGAATGGCTCATTGTTCCCAGAACATCTCCCCTGCTGTAAAACTGTACTTATTAAGTATGCATAATATGTTTCTAATCTTTTATTAATCAGAAGTCTATGTAACTGCCAACTAGAGGGTCTGATCAATAGGATTGTATCGCTGTTACCCTCTGGCATTGGGATACCAGCCAAACGCATATGTACTTTAGCCAAAGCGGGTTTATTGAGAAGAATGTGCCATTTTGGTCAAGTTTTAAGAAGTAATGAAAGAGCTGTAACCCCTCAGGGTCAAAGTAGAGAGAGGGCTTGCCAAAGTTTAGGACGGACACTCATCCCAAGTCAAAGACAGGCGGATTTTTTGGCCATGTCCCACCTTCACCAGGGTCTATATCTTGTGTATCTAAATGTTTCGTGTTAGAGGGCTGATCTGCTGGCTCATTCAGATCCGTGCTGTACGTCAGCACATAGGCAGGACATGAAGAAACTCATGAAAGGTGCCTTAGTAGACTCTTTTCTCCTTATCTTATTTCTGGAGGTCCTAACATCTTAGAATTTCTGCACAATTTCTGTATTTGGCTTTGTAAGAAGAAAGATAATGCTTATCTCACAGAGTTATGTTAAAGTTCCTATACCCCACTGAGGTACACAATAATGACTTAGTATTTTTCTTTGAATAAAAGAAATGTCATTATTATCAGGACAAGTGATAGGGTAAACTGATGGGGGGAGCAAATACTATTGGCATTACTGTGCTGAGTGCTCTGGGCCATGCCAGGGCTAGAATTAAGAAAGAACCGCGTGTGTGAACTAGGAAAATTGAGAGGATTTGGGGCCTGGCTAGATATGGAGGTGTGAAAAGAGCCAGCAAGTCAAAGGTAAGAAGGTAATTGAGGTGTCATATGTGTTTATAAAAGCAAATGGTGGAGTTGTTCACCCCGAGCTGTGGGTTCTGAGGACTAGTGACATAGGATGGCGAGGGTGAATGTCTTCTCTGAGGACAAGGGTGGGAGGGAACAGAGATTTTTCCCTCAGAATTTTCTTTAATTTTATTTACTTTGTGGCAGGAATAGGAAACCACCTTGGTACATTGTGATATGTTGTTTCAGGTTAGAGTTCAGATGAAAATTGGAGCAGTTCAAGGAGAAACAGGCATAGCTGTAACGACGTTTCATAAGTACAATACCATGCATTTTCTCTGCCTCCTCTTCTCTCCTGGTGGAGAGGGAATGTTCCTGAACTAGCATGTCTGTGTCTGTGAAGATGCTGTTCTCCAGTTTTGCAGTGTTTCTTCCGTGTTTATGGACATTGAGAGCACAGGGAGATTCTCCTGCCGAGGGATGGAAACCGATCCTCAGTCAGGGGTAATCAGCTGACATCTAATCATGGCAGGCAAACTACAAGCTGCATTTCTTTTGTAAGGCTGGGGAAAGTTCTTGCTACTACATCATTTGCTGACCACATCAGCCACTGTGAAAACAGGAAAGGTGTCAGATACTCAGAGCTGATTGTCATAGGGTGAGATCCTAGGTTAGTTTTATTTTATTTTTTTTAATCTCAACACTTTAAATATTTCACTCCACTGTCTTCCTGCTTGCAATTTTTTCTGTGGATGTAATTCTTATTTTTGCTTCTCTACAGGTAAGGCAATTTTTTCCTCTGGCTTCTATCAAGATTTTCTTTTTGCAGTTTTTCTTTTTTTTTTTGGCTGGGGCTGGGTTTGAACCTGCCACCTCCGGTATATGGGGCCAGCACCCTACGCCTTTGAGCCACAGGTGCAGCCCAATCAAGATTTTTAATCGTTGATTTTCTGCAGCTTGAAGATGATAAGCCTATGTGTAGTTTTGGGGCATTTACCCTGCTCGGTGTTCTCTGAACTTCCTGAATCTCTGGTTTGCTGCCCGACATTATCAGTCCCTACTGCTTCAAATATTGCTTCTGTTCCTTTCTGTCTTTATTCTCCATCTGATATTCTCATTTTGTGTATGTTACACTTTTTGTACGCATCTCAGTTATTGGATATTCTGTTCCATTTTTTTTCTAACTTTATTTATTATTTATTTATTTGGAGACAGAGTCTCACTCTGTTGCCCAGGCTAGAGTGCCATGACTTCAGCCTAGCTCACAGCAACTCAAACTCCTGGATTCAAGAGATCCTCCTGCCTCAGCCTCATGAGTAGGTGGAATTACAGGCATCTGCTGTGACACCTGTCTAGTTTTTCTATTTTTAGCAGAGACGGGGTCTGGCTGTTGCTCAGGCTGGTCTCAAACTCCTGACTCGGGCAATCTATAGGCCTCGGCCTCCCAGAGTGATGGGATTTCTGTTCTAGTTTTTTAAATCTTTTTTTCTCATTGCTTTTTAGTTTTGAAAGTTTCTATTGAAAAACTCTCAAGCTCAGAGATTCTTCCTTCAGCCAGGTCTACTCTTCAGCCCATCAAAGGGATTCTTAATTTCCGCTACGGTATTTTTGATATGTAGCATTTCATTTTGATTCATTCTTAGACTTTCTATCTCTCCGCTTATAATACCCATCTGTTCTTGCATATTGTCTACTTTTCCCATTGAAGCTCTTATCGTATTTGTCATAGTCACTTCAAATTCACAGTCTGATAATCCCAGCATCTCTGCCATGTTCCAGTCTAGTTCCGATGCTTGCTCTTTCTCTTCAAACTGTATTTTTTGGTTTGCCTTTTCGCATGCCTTGCACTTTTTTATTGAAAACCAGACATGATGTTCTGCATAAAAGAAGCTCTGGTAAACAGGGCTTTAGTAATGTGGAGGTAGGTGTCAGGGAAGGTGAACTATTCTACAGACCTATGATTGTGTCTCTGTCTTTTAGTGAGCCTGTGCCCCTGGATTATGAACTTCGTGAGTGTCTCTCATGAGTAAAATGATGTACAACTTTTCATAGTAGTACATTTCTAGAACTCTTTCCTTCCTCCCTTCCTTCCCTCCTTCCTTCATCCCTCCCTCCCTCCTTTCCTACCTTCCTTCCTTCAAGACAGGGTCTCACTATGTCACCCTTGGTTGAATACTGTGGCATCACAGCTCATAGTAACCTCAAACTCTTGGGTTTAAGTGGTTCTCTTACCTCAGCCTCCCATTAGCAGGGACTATAGGTGCCCATTACAACGCCTGGCTATTTTTTTTGCAATTGTCATTGTTGTTTAGCTGGTCTGGGCCAGGTTCGAACCAGCCAGCCTCAGTGTATGTGGCTGGTGCTATAACCACTGTGCTATGGGCGCTGAGCCTAGCACTCTTTTTCTATGATGTACAAAGAAGTGCCAGGATGGCAATGTAATTGTTGAGAATTGTTGTGGGAAACATCTAGAAGTCAGTGATAAGGAAGGTAGCCATCTTCTTCCACAAATCTCCCTGATATTATTGGCCATTGATAAAAGCACATATTTGTGTTAAGGGACATACCTTTCTGATCTCACTTCTCCCCCACTGATGCTTTCTAGGATTATGTCCTCAAATAAACTAATTGCACTAAAGTCCTTGGCTCAGAGTATGTCTCTAGGAGAACCCAGCAGAAAACACATAACTAAAAAAAAATCCTGTTGAATAGATAGGCTTTTAAATTGCCTTTAGTCCTTTTTAGAATGTAGTGGGGTATAAATAAGTGAAAATAAAGACAATAATTTTGAGTTTTATACACTTCAGTTTTTGTAACCTTTAATTTCAAACATACAGAAAAATTATAACAGCAGCACAAAAGATGCTGCATATATTTCATCCAGTTTTCCAGGAAGCCTTCACCCAGATTATTACATTTGACTTATCATTTCTGTTAGTCTGTTTTTGTTGCGATAATAGAAATACTCTAGACTGAGTAGTTTATAATGACAGGAGTGTGTTGGCTCCTAGTTCTGGAGGCTGGGAAGTCTAAGATTGAGGAGCTGACACTGGGTGAGGGCCTTCTTGCTGCATCATCCCTTGGGAAGGCAGAGGGCAAGAAAGTGTCCTTGCAGCCTCAAGCCCTTGACAAAATTGGCACTAATCCATTCATGAGGGGGGTGCCCTCATGAGCTAACCACCTCCGCTTAGGCCCTACCTTCCATTTCCATTGCATTGGGGATTAAGTTTCCAGTGGGGGACACATGCAAACCACAGTATTATTCTTCTGAGCCTTTTGAGAGTAAGGTACAAACATGATGCTCCTTCCTTCTTAAGAACTTCAGTGTTTATTCCCTAAGAATGAAGACATTCTTTTATATATCCATAGAAAAGTATCAGAAAATTAACATTGATATGCCACTATTATCTAATCTATAATTTTTTTGTTTTACAGTTTTGCTATTTATCCCAGTGATGTTTAATAGCAAAATCCTCCCTCTCCCCATCATTCACTATCCAATCTGGGATTATGTATTGCATTTACTATCAGGCCTCTAGTCTCCTTAAATCAAGATCTTTTCTTAGCCTTTGTCTTTTATGACCTTGGTATTTTTGAAGAGTACAGATTAGTTGTTTTGTAGACTGTCTTCCAATTTGGATTGTTATGTCTCCTCACAATAAGACCAAGATTATTCATTTTTTGGCAGAAATACCATCAAAGTGAAGATGCGTTCTTCTCAGTGCCCACTATCAGGAGGCACCATCACTGCTGACGCTAATTTTGATCATCTGATTAAGGGGGCATATTCCAGGCTTATCCACTCTAAAGTTATAATTTTTCTTTCTGTAATAATAAGTGCTTTATGGAAGCATCTCATGATAGAAAGAAATGTTTAAATTGTGTTTAAAACAAGATGGGAGCCATGTCAAAGACACACAAGAGCAAGGTGGAAAGGATCCCGTGGGCAAAACTCTTTTGTAGTTTTCATGTATATAATAGTTGTATATTTTTATGGGGGTACATGTGATATTTTGATACAGTTATACAATGTGTAATGATCAAATCAGGGTAATTGGAATATCTATGACCTCAAACATTTATCATTTCTTTGTGTCGGGAAAACAAAGTGGATTCTAATTATTAGTTATTTTGAAATAGTCAACAAATTGCTGTTAACTATAGATACTATGTTCTGCTACTGAATACCAGATCTTACTCCTTCTATCTAGTTGTAGTTTTGTACCCATTAACTAACTCCTCTGTACCTCTTCTCCCTGCTTCCCTTCCCTGCTTCTAGTAACCATAATTCTGCTCTATACCTTCATGAGACCAGCTTTTCTTAGCTCCTATGTCTGAGTAAGAACATGTGATATTTGTTTCCTTGTGCCTGGCTTATTTCACTTCATGTAATGTCCTCCAGTTCCATACACATTGTTCCAAATGATGAGATTTGATTCTTTTTTTATGGCTGAATAATATTCTGTTGTGTATATATACCACATTTTCTTTATCCATTCGTGTGTTGATGGGCACCTAAGTTGATCCCACATCTTGATTATTGTGAATGGAGGGGCAATAAACACAAGACTGCAAGCAGCTCTTCAATATACTGATTTCTCTCTAGACTTTAAATATCCTATAAAGCTATAGCTTATAGAGAAGATTTGTATACATAAATCATTGTAACACAGAGAAGAAATTAAAACCATCCAAGAAAGAATACTAGATG
Source organism: Galagoides demidoff (assembly GCA_963574575.1). Classification (NCBI taxonomy): domain Eukaryota; kingdom Metazoa; phylum Chordata; class Mammalia; order Primates; family Galagidae; genus Galagoides; species Galagoides demidoff. Next base: position 1,165 of record CAUYQV010166035.1, on the reverse strand, counting down.
GAATACACAGTGTATCTGACCCAGTGTGGGAATGTTTTTATATTGTCCCCCATATGCACACCATCCCCCAACATCAAATGTCTTCAGTGAGGAAGAAAACAGGCTGCTAGTCCCTGGGACTGATGAGTGAGGAGGGAGAGAGATGTCTTTGCAGGCAGCTGCTTCTTTGGTTTCCAAGGGAAACAGCTGCAAAAGAATAGGAGTGGGATGACTGTGGTTGAGCATAGATGGGTCATTCTTCTATCAAGTGTCGACACAGTTACCTGGACTGCCTCAGTGATGTGCGATTGTAGAGACTATTAAAGTGTTGGGATATTGATGAACAAAGGATTTAAATTTTTTCTTTCGGAATTTCTTGGGAAATCCTTCATTCTTGGAATTGATTTTCCCCATCACCAATCAAAGCCTTTGTATATTCCTTTCCCAGGGCCATGGTAGAGTTTTCTCTTTTACATAGTTCACAAATACAAGTCACAGGGAAGGAAGAATAAAATTAGCCATTGGGATTTGTGTTGTAAGAGTACAATTAAAATAGTACAAAAGAAAATCATAATGTAAACTATGCTTTATTCTGGCTGATTGAAAAAGTTTCTAAGATCTCTCATCCAAATCTCCATTTCAAAGTCACAAGCAGAACCTGGTTCAGATACCTTCCCTGTGATCCCAATGCAGCTGTGAAGTTTTATTGAGTATCCTACTGGGGACTCAGAAATGTTCTGGCAGAGAGAGAAGTTGACCAGGAAAGGTTGAGACCAACCCAACCACGATGGAGTTGGGCCTCAAGAGGGTCTATCCTACTTGGGCATTCTCATATCTCTTGCCAATAATCAAAGGGTCTGAGTTTGTAGCACATGGTTCCTTCAATGTCTGCTGGTAGGATGGGAGCCATGAGCCCAGAGAGCTGAGCAAGTTGGGGTAAAGGACAGAGCCTCAGTTATCTCTGGGAAAGTAGACTATACTCCCCTAAAACAGAATCTCAGTTTTAGGAATTAAATAAACTGGATATTATTCATTAATTCAATGATATTATTATTATTATTATTATTATTTTTGAGACGGAGCCTCAAGCTATCCCCCTGGGTAGAGTGCCATGGCATCACAGCTCATAGCAACCTCCAACTCCTGGGCTCAAGCGAGTCTCCTGCCTCCGCCTCCCAAGTAGCTG
>CAUYQV010166033.1:0-20806 GCA_963574575.1 Galagoides demidoff | reverse complement strand
AGTGAATTTTCTCTTCAAATTTCTCATTCTAACTTTCACAACTCTTTGGAGCAACTTAGAATGTTTTATATCATGCAGTGTATGATTTAGAATTTGTATAGTAGCTCGTGATTTTGAAAATTCTTTCTTCCCTTTTAGTCTGTCTTTCTCTCTTTTCGAGACAGAGTCTCACTTTGTTACCCTGGGTAGAGTGCCATGGATCATAGCTCACAGTAACCTCAGACTCTTGGGTTCAAGTGATCCTTCTGCCTCAGTCTCTATAATAGCTGGAACTACAGGCACCAGACTAATTTTCCTATTTTTAGTGGTGACAGTGTCTCACTCTTGCTCAGGCTGGTCTCAAACTCCTGAACTCAATCAATCCTCCTGCCTTGGTTTCCCAGAGTGCTAGGATTACAGGTGTGAGCCACTATGCCTGGCCTTTTGGGTTTTTTTAAACCTTGGCTAGAGTGCAGTAGCCTCATTATAATTCACTGCAACTCAAACTTCTGCGCTCAAAGGACCTTCTTGCCTCAGCTTCCCTACTAGCTAGGACTAGAGTGAATGCCTCCACACCCAGATAATTTTTCCGTTTCTTTTTTTTTTTTTTTTTTTTGTATTGGCCAGCACTCACTCTTCCTCAGGCTAGTCTGGAACTCCTGGCCTTAAGCTATCCTCCCACTTTGCCCTAACAGAGTGCTAGAATTATAGGCATGAACCACCCTTCCTGGCCTTTTCAGTAGTTTTCTATGTCATGTCTAAGTGTTGATTTCTTTTGTTTTTTCTCATTGTTCTTCATAAGATTATTGATTTGTGTGTTGACTTTTTTTTCCCCCAGTTTTGGCTAGAGTTGGGCTTCAACTCCCCACCCCCTGTATATGGGTCCAGTGCCCTACTCCTTGAGCCACAGGCGCCACCTGATTTGTGTGTTGACTTTTTAAAAATTTATTTTGGAAAGTTCTTAGCTAGTATTTCTGAAATTATTACTTCCAGCCCCATTCTTTCTTTTGCCTTCTATTATTAAATCAATAACTTTTATATCCTATACTCCATTTCATGATTTGCATGCTTTTTCTCTTTACACTTTATTTTGGAATTTTTCCTTTAATGTGTAGTTCAACTTACTAGTTCTTACTTCAGCTATACCTAAGAAACCATAATACTTTACTATCACATTCTTATTAATTGACGTTTATGCTCCAGGATTTCTGTTTGGCTCATTGGCATTGGAATCTCCCTTGCTACCAAGTCCCGCAAATCTACATTTAGTACACTTAGCCTCTCACCTCGTCAAGCCCTCCCTCAAAATAATGGGTCTCATGTTTTGGGAACTGAATCATTTCCTGTGTTTTAACATAATATTTTCTTTACCACCTTATTAGATTTTTATGACTTTAATCATACATTTTTAATAGACTTTTTAAAGACCATTTTAGATTTATAGAAAAATTGAAAGGAAAGGTCAAAGAATTCTCATATCCTCCCTCCGCTGCACACACACACACACACACGCTGCACATAGTTTCACACATTATTAACTTCTTACATTTGTTTGGTTAAGTTCATTATAATTGATGAATCAATGTCAACATATTATTCTTTACTTCTTTCTTCTTCTTCTTCTCCTCCTCCTCCACTTCTTCTCTTTTTTTTTTTTTTTTTTTTTTTGTGAGACAGAGTCTTACTTTGTCACCCTCAGTAGAGTGCTATGATATTTGAGTTCATAGCAACCTCAAATTCTTGGGCTTAAGCGATTCTCTTGCCTCAGCCTCCCAAGTGTCTGAGACTACAGGTGCCCACCACAATGCCTGGCTATTTTAGAGATGGAGTCTCTCTCTAGCTTAGGCTGGTCTCAAACTCCTGAGCTCAAGTAATCCACCTGTCTCAGATTCCTAGGGTTACAGGTGTGAGTCACTGCACCCAGCCTACATATTGCTCTTAACTAATTAGGGTTTACTTTTTGTATTGTGCATTCTATAGATTTTAAGAAATATAAAATGGTATGTAACTACCACAGTAGGATCAAAGAGGAGAGTTTCATTGCCTTAAAAATTCCCTATGGTCCACCTATTCCTTTATCCCTTCTTCCCCCTGAACACATCAAAAACATAATATTTTTACTGTCCCTATAGTTTTGCCATTTCCAGAATGTCTGAGTCTTTCCTTTGCCCCAGGTGGAAGGCAGAGAGAGCTAATCTTGGGTGTTTATCTTCTCCCAAGTTGATTTAGCTCTAGAAAAAGTCAGGGTACCAAAATCTTTGGTATAGTGGTTTTCTTTGAGAGAAGGCTTTTGTTAAGGAGAACAGAATACTCTGAAATAGTTCAAAATGGTTACTTTTTGCCCCCTTCTGCCAGAACAGGTGTTTTTCTTTGATTTTTACCCAGAGATCCTGGAGGAGCTCCTGAAAGAAAATTCGGGGAAGTATTTAGTTCTCAGGCTTAACTACACTGAACTTCTAGCAATTTGCAAGTTACTATTTGTACTTACCCTGGTATTGGCTCCAGCATGAGGCATCTGCCCATGGATTTATGTTCTGACGAGCTAGGATTCTCTGCATTTTCCTGTCCATCCAATATTCAGGCAGCAGTTTGCCCTATGACTTAAATTCTCTTGATTTATGCATCTTTAATCATTTTCTTAGCTAGATCTAAGAAAAAACTTTGATTTTAAGTTTGTTTACATTTTTTTCTTTTGGGGAGAACAGCAGGGACAACTTCTAAGCTCCCTGCATGCTAGACCAGAGGTCAACAGAACAATCCATATATTTAAAATTTGTTTTCCCATTTGTTCCACCTGAATTAGTTAGCCTAAATTACATAGTATAATATTACTTAAAGCAGAAGCTGCCTTTATTTTCTACTTTACTTTTCATGTCAGCTCTGTGAATAGTTAATATGTTATTCCTCAAGAGTTCCTATTAATGCCATTTTTCTACTAGGCCTTTGCTATGGAATATCATTTATCCTTTACTATATAAAACACCTCACCACTAATTAATCTAAATTTCTTTTTATTTTATGTTTCTAAATTCTGCTCATCACTTATATACATAATCTAGTTGAAGTATCATCTCTTCCCTGGAGTGTTGAAAGCATTACTTTTCTTAATGCTCTCAGCACTTCATTTGTCATGTTATTATGGTCCATATCACTTTCTTTTGTGCATCAGTTAGTTACCTGCAGATAGTTTACCACATAAATTATAAAAGCATATCTTCTCATGATTAATTTTTTATTTGCGTGTAAGAATCTAATTCAATGCCCTGTAATTAATAAAATATGCTTACCCAGGTTTAACACTAAATCTCAGATCTTAAAAAAATGAAATTTAATGAAGTCTACAATCAAATCTTATCCTAGATGACCAAATAAAGATTAAAGAATCATAACTTGGAAATTTTTTTGATAGCTTGCTATAAATTCATCTATTCCTATAGTCTTAAATCCTTATTCCATGTTAGCTATCAAAATCATGGTGACAAATTAAATTGTATCTACTAACTGGATATCATTCTCCTTTTCTAAGATACTCTCTTCCAGGTCTTTGAAAAGTGCACCAAATTAACAAGGTATAGTTAGCAGTGTCAACAGGGTAGGAAGCAGGGGAGAAGAGATGAGATTAATAGTTAGCTGTGTCCCATAATAGAGATGGCAGTGAGAGCTCATAGAATCTATGAGAAAAAAGTCTCTCTGACTACCCAACTGGAGAAAGTTGAGTCAAGCAAAAGGGTGGTTGTCTTTAACCACTGGGAATCTACCAGTAACTTCTATACTGGGAATCTCTAAGAAGCTATAGTTAATTTCTAGCTATAGTTAATTTCTTTGTGGATAAAATCTATTTCTAAGAGATAAGTGAAGGGGTTAGTGTGTCCAACATATTTTGTGAAAAGCCTATTTAAATCTTAAACTTCATCACAGACCTTAGAAACTGCATACCTGCAAATTATAATAAATATGGGTAGGATGGTAAAAGTAGGAAATAATTTTTCCCTATGTTAAAGGAAAGCTAAGCTTTCCCAGAAGAAGGGAAAAATTAATTGAAATATAATAATGGAAATTTTTTTCTAAAAATAGAAACATCTATTAGAATTTGCATTTGTCATACCTTTGCTATATCTACTTTTTGTTTTCATAGCCTAAAAGAGATTAAGAGAAATGTGGGAAGGTCAAGAAAAACCACAAAAGTAATTAAAGATGCATAAGTCAAAAACTTTGACAAATAGTTAAAGGTACTCTAGCACTTAATGTAAATAAGTTAGTTTCATAAGTGTATATCAAGTGTGACTCTCCAGTTTCCATGATCATATCTTATATATGCCAACAGAGTATATAGAAAAAGTTATGCACAGAGCAAGTAGCTTTATAATTTAGAAAAGAAAAATGGTTGTGGTCAATTATTTGCTGTATCTTCTCATTTCACTGGTAGATTGTGCCCTATGAATATATGAAAGCACACACATTGGACTTAGATAGACCTGGTTTATGCTCAAGCTCTTAAAATATACTCATCATAGAAATTTAGTTAAAATATTATTAGTTTTTGTGTGCTTTAATTTTCTGTATAAAGTGGGAGATATAATAACACTTAATGGATTCAATGAAAATATATCTAACATGTGTATATGCAAATTATTCATTAGCTGGTGACTATTGAATACTTAATAAAATGTAATTTTTTTCCTATAATAAATGAGATTGAAAACTGATCATATGAAATATCTCATTCTATGAGTCCATAAAGAAGTTGCTTTGCAATTCCTCTGGAAACTAAAGTGAAGGCAGTTAGTAGAAATAATAGAGAAATGTCTATTTATTGGAAGAAATAAATACTTCAGTTATAATTAGGGTGACCAGATGTCCTGATTTTTAACAATTTGTCCTGTATCCCACGTTGTTTTAAAAAAGTCCCAATTTATGGAAAGAATGCACCAAGCAGCGGGAGAACAGGAAGAGAATATATGGTTTTCAGCTGCCATGTAGCTATTTCGCCAGAATATGAGTTTTATATTATTTTTGTTAAATTTATAATGTTAAACTGCAATAATAACAAATAATTGTTGAGAAGTGATTATCGAGAACTGCTTATCAAAGTTTGCATTGTTGTCAGGCCTTGCCCTGCCCTGCAGCCATGTTGTCCCACTTTACAAATGTTAAAATCTGGTCACCCTAGTTATAATAATGACCAATAAATACTAAGACCTTACTATTTGACAATTATAACCACATTATATGTATTAACTCATTTATTCTTCACAAAACATTCATGAAGTTTATGTCTAATTTCCATATGAGAAAGAGACAGACTTTATAGTGACTTGTACAATGTCACACAATTAATACAGATAGAGCTGGCATTTCAACCCAGAAAGTCTTGATTCACTGATCCAATGTCAAAGAAGGCAAATATATTTAGGAAGTCTTTAATACTGGGTTTGACAGATATCCACTAATGTGCTTTAAGTATCTTTATTTCTACTCTAAATTGTGTATATACTAGTGTGAGGGAGCATGTTGGCAAAGATCTGAGAAATATTTTAAATTTCAGGATACCAACATAAGCAGTCTTTCTTTCTTTCATTTTTCCTTTCTCTCTTTCTAGACAGAATCTCACTTTGTAGCCCTCAGAAGAGTGCTATGGTGTTACACCTCACAACAGTCTCAAACTCTTGGGCTTAAGCAATTCTTTTGTCTCAGCTTCCCAAGTAGCTGGGACCACAGGTGCCTAACACAACAGCTGGCTATTTTTAGAGACGAGATATCTGGCTCAGGATGGTATCAAACTTGGGAGTTCAAGCAATCCACCCACTGCAGCCTCCCAGAGTGCTGGGATTATAAGTGTGAGCTGCTATACCCAGCCTATAAGTAGCATTTCTAAAATACAGCTCAAACAAACATACATACTTGCTTTCATTTTGTTTGACTATAAAACAAGATTGCCATTTCCCACACCAATTGTGTTTTTAGTCTTGGCCAATTTTGGCTGGAGTTTTTTATGCATTGACTGTTGTGTTACTAATGCCATTAATTACATTTTTTGCAGTGTGTTGTCATAGAATTTTGTATTTCATATTATAGAAATTGAGAGAAACTTCTAAGGGAGATAAGGTTCCCAAATAGTATTCCATGTACCCTATGTTTGATAATCTAGATACAGTTTAATAATTGATGGAAATAACAAATCAATATGTTCATAGTGCAATTTTAAAGAAAAAAATCTGATTTTTAAAATTAATTGTTTATGATATGAATTGAACATACCCTAAATATTAAAAATTATAAAGCAGCTTAGACAGAAATGAAAAAGAGATGCCATGGAAGTATTTCAGTCCTGCATAAATACATAAATATTCTCACCCCAGTATTTCGGTTACAAAGGCATAGTGACAAACTGATGAAATAATGCACCATAGCCACACGAGCTCATGATACTTCATGAGATGCAGAGCTACAACTTCCCTGCCGGCTTGCACTACTTGGGCAAGCATGATAAACAGAGAAAAATGACATAGGGAACATGAAACAGTCAAGGCTACAGCCTTTTCTCAGCTCTGTAGATATCAACTTTTGCCCAGATGCTATGGAAATCATTTTAGGTTGATAGAGTTTATAATTTACTTATGGTCCACTAAACAGGAAAGAGAAATAGAAATACACTGCTCTTTGTTTGTCTGTGTTTATTTGCCTTTTATTCTTTTGACATTTAATTTGTATATTTACACTTGAAAGTTGGGCTTATATAAATGTAAAGATCATATTCATTTTGTTTCTTCTGACTTATAAATGGCAGAGTATTTAATGTATTGGATTCTAAGGGAATGTCTTATTTTTTTTCTTGTAGTTGTACATAGTAGACACTTCATGCACTTTTGACATTAGCTGAGAAATATTATGATGGCAAACATGAAGAGAGTATTCAAAAAATGAATGTATAGGCCATTGTTAGTTATGAACCTAAGCACATTATGTTAAACCTCTCTGCAAACTGATCACCCAAAGGACTGTAGCTGGTCAATATAAGGAGGTGGGCAACATAAGGAACTAGGCCTCCTGTACTGATATGTATATATTGTGCATGTCTGGTCTATGAAAATTAGGTGAACTTAAAGAGTTGGTCAGTGTAGCAAGGTGGTTTGCTATGTAGGTTCTACTGTAGTTTTAAGAGAAAATGATTGTTGTCATCCCTGTCTGGTTTTCATTTGATTATTTTGCATTGATGGTAATGTCTTTTCCTAAGATATTAATTGGATATTAAATTATCAATAATCTAAATTTACCTTGCAGACTATATCATTTAGCATGAAAATTGTGATATGATTTTGGAAGTTATCATGAAACATATGTAGCCAAATGAAAATAGTACAGGCACCTGGGTTATGAACAAGACAAGTTCTGTAGGTTTGTTCTTAAGTTGAATTTGTATATAAGTTGGTGTTACCGAAATTTCTTCTTCAGTAGGTCCTTGGTCTCAGGGATTTGAAGAATGAACCCACAGACCACAGATCAGTGGTAAGACAGGACTTCATTAGACAGAAAGAAATACAGAAGGAGTGAAAAAGCACCAGAACTTCTGGCAAAGGGGAAGATTTAATTTGGAAGTCTCTCACATGGGCCCTTTGTCTAGAGGTACATATTACATTTTGGCCAGGACTTCCTAGGCGCAAAAACATATGAGTACATTAACAAATGAATAAAATGTAGGCCCTTCTCCACTAGGGCAAGGTTATCTCAGGGAAGGGATTAGAGTTTGTGCTCCCTACTCAAGGTGGAACTACCCAAAAATGTTTCAGGCCACTTTGTTCATGACCTTGCTAGAGCCCAGAGAGTGTGACCTAGAAAGGCAGCCTGTTTGTGCCTGGAATTGGGGGTCTGATTTCTGAGCTCACCTAGGCCTTGTGAATGGGGGAATCCCTGTCCAGCCCTGAGCAAGGGAATCCTATATCATTGGAATAGGTACATTTACTTATTACTTATAATAGCCTCTGTTTGTAAGTGTGAGTTGTACATCAGTCACATATTTGTAACTTTGGGACTGCCTATACTTAGCTCATACTGAACAAAGTTCACTGGCACCTATCAATCAGTCAACAAATATTTAGTGAGGTCTTACTTACTACTATATTAAGTAAAAGGAAAGGTAATTAAGAGTTTGGGGGGGGTTTTTTGTTTGTCTTTTTACAGTTTTTGGCCTGGGTCAGATTTGAACCCGCCACCTCCAGTATATGGGTTTGGCACCCTATTCCTTTGAGGCACAGGCACCGCCCAAGGTAATTAATAGTTTTAGAGAGTGTGTTCTATGCACATCATTATACTGAGCACTTTGATTACCCATCACATTTATTTCTTAGAAAACTCAAGTAAGTTTGATACTGTTATATCCACTTTACATAGAACATAGAGGAGGCCCTGGAAATTACCTGCCCAGGATAGCATGAGGAAATTGAGTAGCCATGATTTGATTTTACTACTATATAGCTCTAAAGATTAAACTCTTGTCTACATTATGTTTTCTGCCTTCAGATTGGTAGTGATAAAACTAAAATAATGAACAAAACAGAGAAAGCAGCTATCAGCAAGAATCAAGAAATTTGTAAAGGGATAGATAAATTACTGTGGCAAAGAAAAAGATGACAGATGTATACTTCTATAATAAGTATTATATTGTGTGTTCCAGGCTAAAAATACTGTGAAGTCTGATGACTGTAAATATAAAGTAGATTAATGTTTCATATGCATAGAATTTGGTCATTCACAATTACTGGATTATGTTTGGTAGATTTTTGGTAAAGTTTATTAACTTGCAATAGTTGAAAGTAAATAAATGAAGACTATTCACCTTCCATTTTACTTCACTGAGAGATGAGATTGAGGGTGAGAACAAGTGTCAGAGTGAATCCTGCCAAATATACAAGTAATGACCAATAAGTATGTAGGAATAAAATTTGTCCTGTCAACTTAGTGGAGGATCAGCTGGCTCTGCTTTCTCAGTCATGTCACTGACAATTTGCATGAAAAGTTTACTCAAGGTAATCAATCCTCTATTCTTTTTCAAATGTAAGTATATTTTTCCACAATGGCTTTATGTACTTGTTCACATTCCAAAAATGAAATCCCCAGTGGAAAATGATGTTCTGGCATTTATTATGCTATATAGCAAAGTTTCTGGGATTCAACTTAGATAAAAGTTGCTCCCTTATTTATACCCCATGCATGGTGGTGATGGGGGGCTTGCATTTCTATTTGTAAGTATCAATATTTTTCAATCAGTGCTTCAACTTAAGTGTTTTAAGGAAAAATACAGAAAAATACAAAAATTATTCATGAAAACCACCTGGTGACTTTGAGGCTAAGAGTTGAAATTCAGAGAACATGTCCAGACCATGGAGAAAAAAGAGAGTATTGCATGAGAGAACTGGTACACTTGAGGATTTAGAGATAGGAACAAGATTTGTGTATTTATTAGCTAGTGACCAACCTCACTAGAGAGAAGATAATTATTTTTATCATCTCTAACCTTGTTCCTATGGGGGTGAGGGGAATTTCCTCTCTCTCCAAAAGTCCCCTGAAAGATCAACTCACAAGGTAGATCAGTAAAAGGTAAAGGTTTACTTACTGTGTACAAGCAGAAAATCACAGAGAAGGGGGAGATGAGGAATATAGATGATTCTGTTTAAGGGCAATAAATAGCTACTAGTAGGACAGAATGGATGGGGGAAATGGATTGACTTGTAAATGGTTTTCTTTGAAAGTTAAATTAACTTTGAGAGACAGGCATTAGTTATACTTAAAATGATTTTGGTCATGTTTGATTGCATTCTTGATTTTCTTTCCTACAATATAATGAGATAACAAGGAAGGGAAGGGAAGTGGATTGCTCTTTTGATTGGGTCTATCTGTTTGTGCCAATCTGGTTTGGCACATGAGCCAAAGCTGATCATAGAAGTTCATCTTTGAAGGATAGTGGCAGCAGAAAATCAGGCATAGCAGGTAAGAAAGTCCCACGTAAGGGGAAGAGATGAGTGTAGGCAATCTCAAGAAGATTCTCAAGTGTTCAAGTAAATTTCTCCAGTGAAGGCTTTAGCAAAGGAATGAATTGACTAAGAATATGTTTCAGAACGCTAAGGCTGAAATTATTTAACTTTGACTTTCCAGGAGTCAAGAAGTGTGATTATGTTGCCTCACCACTAAGTCTTCTCAGCCTTTGTGATTCTGAAAATGATGAAGACTTTGAAAAACCACTTTGTAATCTTTTTCCTTGATTTCTTAGTAATGCATTTCTTAGGAGTTAGGCCCCGAGGCGGCCTCCTAGAAGATACCACTTTGTAACAAGTTTCCTTTGAAAGTTCTCTTTCCTTAATGATCTTTTTTTTTGGTCCTTTAAAAAGTGTTGATGTTTCAGGGCAAGTCCCAGAGAAACTAAGCTCTGGCGGCCTTTTTTTTTTGGTGGTATTTACTTCCAAGTGATTGGTGTTTTTGATTATTGTCCTTACAGGTTCAGCAGTTAGAATTATTTCAGATATGGATTTCATAAAAAGGATAATCCACTTAGTAGTTGCAAACATTTCTTTAAAAATGAAGATAAACTGTTTAAATAAACAGTTACATATAACATATATATGATTAAAATTTTTAGGCCCTGCTTAAAATATAAATTATATAAAGGAAACAAGCTTTAGAAGAAATAAAAACTAAAAACAACTGCGTACTTTGTTATCACCCTAAACTGTTACCTTTTTTCTTCCTCTTCTTCTAAACATTGGCTTATTATCTTTTATCACTCAGAAGATGCCTCAGGCTTGATTTACAACTCTGGCTGATGTGTTTCGACTTGTAGTAAGTTACAATAATACTATATTTGTTAAATAAATTCATCATTAATATTATTGTGCTTCTTATGCTGAAGCAGAAAATTCTCTCAAAAATCTTATATTTTATTCTCAAATAATTCTTTTAACCATCTATTTCCAAAGATCAATTTTAGCTCTCTATTTTTCTCTCAATTCAAAAGACTTTGAAGAGCCTTTGATAAAGGTTATGTATAATAATACCACTTAAGAGGAAAGGATAAATAAATACATAAATAAATAAATGAAAGAAAATAGCCTACCACTTTTTTTTTTTTTAGAGAGACAGAGTCTCACTTTATCGCCCTTGGTAGAGTGCCATGGTACTATGGTGTCACAGCTCAGAGCAACCTCCAGTTCTTGGGCTTAGGTGATTCTCTTGCCTCAGTCTCCCCAGTAGCAGGGACTATAGGCACCACCACAACTATTTTTTTGTTGCAGTTTGGACAGGGTTGGGTTGGAACCCACCACCCTACTCACTGAGCCACAGGCACCGCCCAGCCTGCCACTTATTAAATACTTTCTAAAGTAAGTTGACACATAATGTCATGTATCTTTATAATAGCTGAAATAAATATTATTTTCATTTTATCAATACATTTATTTTCATCACACAGCTGGTTAGTAGCAGAACTGGAATTTGAACACAAGCATATATCACATACCCTCTCCCTCTGTGATACTATTGCCAGAATTTCTTTCTTTCTGCAGTAGGTCCTTGGTCTTGAAGATTTGAAGAATGAATACATGGATCTCAGAGATCAGTGATAAGATAGGATTTATTAGATAGAAAAAAAATAAGGAAGGAAAGAAAGGCACCAGAGCCTCTAGCAGAGGAGGGGAGACACAGTGGGAAATCCCTCCTCATGGGTGTTTTGTCTAAAGGTGTTTCATACTGTTTGGGGAATTATACGTGGCCAGGACTTGGCAGAATTCAATGTTGATTAACTAATGAATGAGGGTATTAACAAATGAATGCAGTTCTTCCAGCTCCAGGAAAAAGTAGCAGCAAGTCCACATTAGAAGGGTCCTGGCTTACATGAAATGCTGGCAAAAATGCTTTTCTCTTATCATGTATGTACTGAGAGTATGCAGTTTGGAGGAAAAAACATCTATTTGATTAGGCCTGGAAAACAGTGTGTCCTTGTCTGGTCTTGAATGGAAGAAACTCTGTATCAGTACATTTCTTTAATTTCAAAATTCCCTTCATCAGTAGGGTGATCTATTTTTAAGAGTCTAAGTGCCCTTATTTGTTCTTGCATTGAATTCAGAAGAGTGACCTACAAGATGGACTCTAAGAAGGTAAACTGAAGCAGTACCTCTGACCTAGTTTGCGCAGCCCACATTCTTTCCCCATATAACTTCCATAATTATTTATTTAAGGATTCACCATGATTGTGAGAATATATTGGTAGAATTTCCTTCTGCAGTAGGTCTTTGGTCTTGGAGATTTAAAGAATGAAAATAAGAGAGGATACCCAGGAAAAGTAAGGTCTGAAAGAACAGAAGACTTCTCACAAGGAGCACCAAGGACACTCCTACAAAGTCCTCCCCATGGTGACTCAGTTCGTAGGTATTTATAGAAACTTAACTGCCTGGGACCTTGAAAATAATGTTTGTTTCCACTTCTGTAAAAACCTGTGCCCACCTTCTCCAGTTTGATTCAAAGCAATGAGATGAGGACCCATGAACAAGGAACCATGCCTGGAGATAAAGGGAAAAAGACAGGGCCAGTTGGGGAGCTCAGCCATTTTGAACTTTAACCTACCATGGCTCCACTAGCTGAAATAAAGCCCTTCCTCTTTTAAATGTGGATGTTCGGTTGCTTCTTTCTCTCCATCAGGCCTCATTTTCCTTCAACAAACCCATAGACCACACAGATCAGTGAAAAGATAGGATTTAATAGATAAAAAGGAATATAGAAGGAATGAAAGGAACCAGAGCCTCTGGCAGAGGTAGAGGCCCAAGTGGGAAGTCCTACATAGAATCTTTGTCTAAGAGGTTATATACTGTTTTGTAAATAGAGAAGTCTTGAGAATTACATTTGGCCAGGCCTTGGCAGACAGAAAGAAGACACCTTTTTCAATGCCAATTAGCAATGAGTGTATTAACAAATGAATGCAGTCCTTCTAGCTCTGGGCAAAGAGGCAGAGAGTCCACTGTGGAAGATGCCCAGCTCACATGAAATACTGGCAAAACTGCTTTTCTTCCTGCCTTGCTTGTATTCAAAGAGTGCAGTTCGGAGAAAAGGAAGTCTCCAAAGGAAATGGGGCCCTTGGCAAGCCCTGAATGGAAGAACCTTGCATCAGATGTTTATCTCAAAAGACTATGGCATGGGTACCAACACTTAGACAATGCATGAGAAGGAACACAAAGAAAGGGACTTCATGGGAGATAGGAAGGCCTGACCTGCCAAACAAGACAGTTGAGAGGGCCCATAGAAATGTTATGAGAACACTGTCATCAACACTCAACAGTTCTCACAAAAAAAAAAAAAAAAATAGTGAGAGAGAGAAAAGAATGAGGTAAACTAGGTAATCAACAATCAACAGGAAAGGACAATAATCAATGACCAATATAAAAGGAAAATAATGCCTAGTAGTATGGGAGACCATTTGAAGAGTTGCAACAAATTTCAAATAGAGAGAAAGAGGGTATATATACTTCTGCAGAGCCTTCGCACCTCCATCTCTCTCACTTCTCATTCATGACAAGGACCCACTTCCAAATCTTGGCACTTTAAGTTTTCCCTTTGCTCTTAAATAAAATTTCTCTTTGTTATATTCTGAAACTTGTGCAAATTGCTTTTGTTTTGTATTCACTCTGCCTATGGAGCTCCAGTTTTAAAACCACGTGTAGATGGAATAAGAGGGAGTCTATTACATTAGGGCAGAGATGGCACAGCTGGTCTCATTGTTTTAAGTCCTAAGTGTCCTTTACCTCCTGTCTCCCATTCTTACTATTTTGTAAATTTAACACCCATCCTAGATATGCCCATCTTGAATAGTTTAAGAATGAACTTTTGAATTGGAAATGTTGTAATAAATTGTCACTGATTTGTGCTGATTATTATTTAAAATGAGGGTTACTGTGAACCATTAAGTATAAAACTGAAAATTTTAGAAATGGAAGAACAGAACAGTCTTGGAGAGGCTACTCTTGTCAGGACTCTTAAGGCCCTGGTCTCAGTCACCGCAGGAAGGAACCAGGCATGACGTGAATTAGAAGTACAAGCTTGCAGGAGGTGGGCTAACCTTAAGTGCAGGACAGCACAGAGCTCCCTTCACAATGACTATTTATTAAGGTTATACACACCAGGTGTGGAAAGTTAAGGTAATTACATACAAGGGCTGCATGTATAAGGACTGCCATGTGTTCTTTCCCTATGTGTACTTTCCCTACAACTCCCATGAAGAACTACTAAGCATCAGTGTTTAACATATGCTTACTAGTGAGTAACTGATCTTATCTCATTCTGAAACACTGAGTTACTTGGGGGACTGCCCCAAGTCACAAAATGTCCTCTAGGCTTCCCAGGAGATGTTCTCAGCATTTCCTTTTAATGTGATAAGAATCAGTAACTGTCCTTTGCAAGTATGGTGTCCATTCCTCCATATATTCTTACTGTTCTCCAGAATCCTGGCCTTATGACAAGTAAAGTTTGCTGGACCTATTCCCTCTCTGTATATTGGCTAACAGTGACTGGTAGCCAGACTTTTTCTGGTAACAGTTTTATTTCCAGTTCCCACCCATTTTTGCTTTCGATTCCCATCATATTTCAATAGAACTTTCTAGTTCAGCTGAGTAAGTGAACCAAGTCAACTGGATCTGGGGAACTAAGATCCAGAATCCCTAAAATAAGTGTTGTTAATATTGTTAGAGTAAAGGTTACCTTTATGTTGTGTAAGTATTGTCATGCTGTTAGACTAAAGGCTACTTTTATGTTTTTTTCTTTAATGATTCTTTTAGATAAAGTTAAAATTTTCTATGTTTGTTTCCTTGTATTCCATTATAAAAAATATTAAAATTGTAACCAAAGTAGAACAGATTTGAAAGACCATTCTCATTGTTCTCCTGATTTGCTATCTTTTTGGTCATTAATGCTTGCTTAGACCTATACTCCATCTCTGTGTTGTGGTTGAGTAGTGACAGATGGCCAGGGCTCTCTTCTTTCAGTAATAGTATTAACACATATATTCTAGCCAACATCCTCAGTTAAGATATCATAAGTTTTGTTGTTTTGGGAGTAAGGTATGATCTTTAAAACACTTCAGGAACAAAATATGCAATTTTAACCTAAGCTCTTGTCATATCATTATCCTTCTGCAAAGTAGCCAAGGGTCTTTGAATATCACGCCTTTTTTTGAATTTCAAGGAACCTCACAACCTGGGATCAACTTTCTTTTAACTCTACTTTATTCTTATTAGATACATGATTTCATCCAGAGATAGTAAACTGGTAGTTGTTGAATTCTGGTGACAGATACATTTTTATTTGGCCTGTATGTGTATATTTCCATACTTATTTTATCCAAGACATATATACATACTTATGGTATGCACCCTTATTAATTTTCAAGAGTTTAAAATTAGGATATTTCATATACAAATTCAGATTTTTAATTATCTCGAAACCTGAATTTTGAAATTCTGGGAAATTAAGGTTTACATTCTTTCAAGGCAGCAATTGATATAAGATGAGACAGATTACTGTTTTTATTTGTAGTCCCTGCCACGGCCTTGGTCACATTCTCTCTTCTTAAAACATACCATAAACTTACCCCTCTGACTATTGAAGCTCTATTTATTTAGAGCTTTAAAATTTAAATTCAAAATTATCTTATAAATCTTTCTCTCTACATTCATTTCATTCTTATTACATTCTTTTTACCTTCTATATATTTTTTGCTATAGTGTATAATTTCTGATATTTTCAATTTGCTCAGTTTTTTTTTTTGTACCTGATGCTAATTCTTCCTTCATAGATTAATTTTCTGAAAGATCAATCTCATTTGGTCATTTATGAGTTCCATTATTTTCTCCTCTTGGTATTGCAAACTAATACAGCCTTTTTGGAGAGAAGTATGGAGAATCATTGAAGATCTAAAAGTTGACCATCCATTTGACCCTGCAATCCTATTATCAGGTATCTACCCAGAAGAACAAAAACTATTTTACCACAAAGATATTTGCACTAGAATGTTTATTTCAGTTCAATTCATAATTAAGTTGTGGAAGCAACCTAAGTGCCCATGAATCCACAAATGAATCTACAAACTGTGGTATATGTATACCATGGAATATTAGTTATCCATTAAAAAACATGGAGACTTTACATCTTTTACGATTACCTGGATGGAGGTGAAATACCTTCTTCTAATTAGAGGATCATAAGAATGGAAAAATAAATATCAAATGTGCTCCATACTAATATGAAATCAATTGATAAACAATTACATGTACATAAGAAAAATAATACACTAATATAGTCCAGTTTAGGGGTAGAGGGAAGCAGGTCAGGGGAGGACATTTACAGAAGGAGGGAGCGCATAAGTTAGGATCTCACCTAATGTGCACATTGTGAGGGTGTATAACATGCCGCCTGGCTGAGGGGCTCTTCTACCAATGGAACTTTACCGTGGAATTGAGAAAAATGTAACCTAAAAATTGTACCCTCATATTCATTTGAAAAAATAAAAAACACTCAAAAAATAAAATAAAATTTCCAATAGATTTTCTCTAATCCATTCAAACCTAATCTAACCTAATCTAATTCTCTCCTCAGATTCCAGAGGAGGAAAAGTTAGACTGCGTTTGCAATAAATATTCCCAATCTTGCCAGCCATCTTTAATCTATTACACTCCTGTTGTCCATTTCTTTACCCTTTTGACTCATTTTGTGGCACAGCTGCTCAATTATATTTTTCAACTCATTGTGAACATTATTGCTATCATGTTTTCAATTTCTAAGATCTCATTCTATTTTTTTGAGTGTTTTATTTTTTAGCACTGTTTTTGTATGATGGTTATAATATCTACTCTTTTTTTTCCTAGGGATATTAATGGTAGCTTCATGTATGTATGTGCATATAAATACATACATTTATAAATGACAGTATATGAGTACCTATGTGTGTGTACAATCGCTGTGTAAGTATCCCTTTCTAATCCAATTTTTCTGCCACCTGCATACTCCCCAGTTCTTAATTGAGTGTAAGAAAGATGTTGCTGGATTACTTGTAATTATCCTACAGTTGTTTTGTTTTGTTTTTGTTTTTGTTTTTGTTTTAGACAGAGTCTCACTATGCCACCTTGGGTAGAGTGCTGTGGAGGCACAGCTCACAGCAACCCCAAACTCTTGGGCTTAAGCAATTATCTTGCCTTAGCCTCCCAAGCAGCTGGGACTACAAGCGCCGGCCACAAGACTTGACTATTTTTTTGGTTGTAGTTGTCATTGTTGTTTGGTAGTCCTGGGCTGGATTTGAACCCACCAGCTCTGGTATATTTGGCTGGTGCTCGAGCTGCTGAGCTACAGGCACTGAGCTTGTCCTACAGTTGTTTTTCAGAGAAACACATAAATAGGAACTTACCTGATGAGTTTATTGTCTATTTTAGGTTATATAAAACAATTCAAGAGTTTTTGTTTATTTTTGTTCATAATTTTTTTGAGTGTGATACTTCTTGAAGCAATCTCCAGGATGAAATCCAGTCTTCCTATTGCATGTCTCACAGTAGAAAATGATTTCTCTCCTTCCAACTTTCTCATTTCTTCTGTTGCAAACCATGTAATCTTTGATTAATTTTCATTTTTTATTATAAAATGCATCTTCCTATTTAGCCTTTCTTGGTGTCAGAAGATGATCGTCTTCCCCTCTTTCTTGAATTTCTGAATCCTCACATTACTCACAATCTGAGTGTTGATATTTCTCCTGTAAAAAAGATGTATCAGCACTTTTTCTCCACTCTTTCTTATCTAAGGGGTAAAGGATGCAACAGTTTGCATCTACAACTTCCATCAGTCAGAAGAATAAGTTTTTCCACCTTTTGTAGGACCTTTTATAAATCCATAATCCACAGTACTGAACTAGCTCTGTCCACTCTTCTCATAAACTTTGTGTGTTCTAAAATAACTGCCAGTTTTTCAAAATGAGCAGACCGTTTCTTCCTATAACCAATGAGGAATGTGTTTAAGGGTCAAACAATCTACTGAGCCTTGTCACTAACCTCTATCATGGAATGAAAGGCACATCATCATAAAAACATTGTCAAATGTCTTCCCACCGCTGAGTGTGATATAGGACAGGTGGAGCCAAGATCTGCGGCCTGGCAATGTTGGTGCAGTGGCAGCTGGCAATAGAACCAGCAGGCTGGAGAGTAGGCAGGGGGACCTGGGAGGCTCCAGTACCCGGAGGGGCCAGAAAACTGTGGGGAGACACCAGTGCCTTGGTGTCTCCTTTCTGGTGCACTTCTGGCTAAAGGAGAAACCCATCTTTTCTAGGGCCAATTTCATGGCCTGGTCAATTCCATGTAAGTTTCTAAGACCTGAGAGTTCAGGCCTCCTGCTGCTAAAAGGAAGGCTGAATGTCACTTTAGAGGACTCATACCCTAAATGTAACCATTGAGTTCCAGCAAAATACCCCCTGAGACTAAATATACCCCTAAGTAGAGAGCCCAGAGACAGACAGAGGGAGGGAGCGAGAGAGCTTGTTCCCTTACCTGCGTTCCCTCTGCCAGGAGCTTTGGCATTTTTGTATTCTTTGTTTCTATAAATAAATCCTGTCTTACCACTGATCTGTGGTCTGTGGATTCATTCTTCAAATCACAGAGGCCAAGAACTGAAACTCTGGAATCATATTTGGCCACCAGGAAGGGACTGAAGACAAAATTCCAATAGCATATTTGGTGGCCTGTACAGGGATAGAAGACATCAGTGGTAAGTAATGGGACCACTTACCTCTATCCTGATTTTCTCTATAGTTGTAATAATGGAGACTGATAATTTTGATGCCCATAAGCCTGTAAATGTTCTTAGTGAAGCTACTGACCTCCAGGTCATGGGCAAGAGGCTATTGGGGAATGAACTTTCTAATACACCTTGGCTCAAGAAAGGAGCCAAAGGGAATGTTAGAAGAATGTTGAACCTGTTCTGTATTTACTCCTTTTCCCTGGTTGAGAGCTGGGCAAGGAGGTAGCACCCAGGGGCCCTGGGGTCCCCAGCAATGGTTCTGACCCCAGGACTTCGGAGGGCCTTTGGATAATCATGCTTTCCCAGCTTTTACCATCTTCTCTTCTCTTCCATGGTCCAAAATTTTTCCTAATTATCTTTATAGACTCTTTGTGGTTCTCTCTCTCCTTGATGGTGTATATACTTTGTTTGAATGTTGGTAAAGAGTTGCTTATATATTTAGTTAATTTTATAAGGTTTTATTCTGATATTTTTTATAAGTGTGTTTTAGATGTTTTAAGGGTGCTTCAAAGTTGTAGATATGTTGTAAGGTCCTTCTTTATTACTTTTCATTGCAAAACTAAATTTGATTGGATTGGTTTTTTATGTGTCTGGGGGAAAAGGCTGAATCATGTTAACTACAAGTCATCCCCAAACACAGGGCAAAATGACTCTCCTCCACAGTTTATCAACCAGATGAACAACCAGAGGCCTGTGAAGGAAAGCCTAGGACAACTCCCCAAGGCAAGAATGGCCCTAAAACCCCAGCTACAGTTCAGTCTCTTGAAAATAAAGAGGAGCGGAGGTGGAGCAAGATGGCGGAGGAGATGCACCCCTGAGTCAACTCTCCTGGTGGTTTCAGGTTAGAGTGGGCTTATTGGATCCCTTCTGTGTGGCATCCTTGCACGGATAAGCAGCGCAGGGCGAGCAGCAAAGAGGTGAATTGCTGGATTGGAAGTGTAGCCCAGAACTACGGTGTCAGCCAGAAAAAAACTCAGGGCAGCAGCTGAAACGGCTCCATCTGCGACCTGGCCACTGGTCCGAGGCTCGCTCGGCGCCAGGTCGAGGCTTGCATCCTGAGAGACAGAAACCAATCCTTCCCCCATGAAAGGCTCCTGTACCCAATTCGTGGGGAGTTTGTGTGTCTCGCAGAGAGTGCAGTGAGGCGTGCACTCCCAAGCTGAATTTAGCAGCCAGAAATGGGAGACATTTGGATCCGGTTTAGGGTGCCAGAGACCCAGGCATTTGGACAGAAACTTGAGGGGAAGGGACTCTGATTAGAAACCAATCCATCTTATAATTTTAGAAGTCTGTGTGGAGCTGCAATGACATGGCGACCAGCAGAGTGAATCAGTTCCCCTCTTACAAACACTGAAAAATCTTTGAACTTCCCACCGCGGCAGCTGTGGGGTCAGCAGTCCTCTTACAAACTCTGAAAAATCTTTCTAACTTCCCACTGCAGCCGCGGAGGCGGTGGTGGCACGCAGCAGCCCCTCCCCCACTGGAATACAGACAGCGCAAGGGGCACCCCAGCTCTTTTCCCTTGGACCACAACGGTTTTCTATTGGAGGGGAAATTAGGAGTTGCATGAAAGTCTGGTGAAGTGTGAACTTGTGTCCCAAGTTTAGAGGACAGATAGGAGCGGGCGGCTGCTAGGAACCAGATGTAATGTAAAACCTCCAAAATGGCGTCTCCATAACTCCTTCTCCAGAAGTGCGGAGATCTCAATATCTGATTTGCAGCCAGCCATCTGGCATCTGAAACTAAACCAAGTTGCCCAACACTTTGTGGGAACTGTGGTAGGGAGAATCTGGGCATCCTGTCGCCAAAGATTCTCCTTTGATATATATATATACATATATATATATACTTTTTTTTTCTTTTTTCTTTTTTTCCTTTCTATTTTTGGTATCAGCACAGGGACCACTCACAGCACCACCTGTTGTCTAGAAACTATACTGCAGCATAATTATACAAATACTTTTTAACTGAAACCCGCATTGAAAAAGGGACTTGTTTGTATTCTCAAAAAAAAAAAAAA
>CAUYQV010166031.1:0-34907 GCA_963574575.1 Galagoides demidoff | reverse complement strand
GGAGCCTCAAGCTATCCCCCTGGGTAGAGTGCTATGGCATCACAGCTCACAGCAACCTCCAACTCCTGGGCTCAAGCGAGTCTCCTGCCTCCGCCTCCCAAGTAGCTGGGACCACAGGCGGCCTCCACAATGCCCGGCCATTTTTTGGTTGCAGCCATCATTGTTGTTTGGCGGGCCGGGCTGGGGATTCGAACCCGCCACCTTAGGTGTACGTGGCTGGCGCCTTAGCCACTTGAGCCACAGGCACCAAGCCGGAGCAGGTTCTTTATTCTGATAAAAGAACTATTTCTCCTAAACTTAAAAATACTAGCTTCTTATAGATTGATAGTTGTACTAGAAGTTTTTGACATTGGAGAGGGCATGCATTAGAATGTTTTAGTCTGACTCTGAAATCCTCTGTATGCAATCCTCCCAAAGCATTGCATAGAGCAGGACTTCCCAGTCACTTTAGAATACAGTCTTTGTCAGAGTCCATGTGGGTTAAACAGGATTTTCCTCAGATGTGGGGCTTCACCATCTCTGGATTAAGTCCTGATTTTTTTTTTTTTTTTAGAGATAGTCTCATTTTATCGCCCTTGGTAGAGTACCTGGGCAGCGTCACACAGCTCACAGCAACCTCCAACTCCTGGACTTAGGTGATTCTCTTGCCTCAGCCTTCCAAGTAGCTGGGACTACCGGTGCCCACCACAACACCTGGCTATTTTTTTGTTGTTGCAGTTTGGCCTGGGCAGGGTTTGAACCCGCCACCCTTGGTATATGGGGCTAGCGCCCTACTCACTGAGCCATAGGCACTGCCCAAGTCCTGATTTTTTAAAGTTGTCAACACCTATACAGTCATGGGAGAACTGTAATTTTTAAAACAAAATAGACCTTAAAAACTGATTTCATAACTGAGTGAATTGCTTTTAGTTGTGTTAATAAACAAGTGGAATGGACGCTTTAAAAAAATAAAATAAGCCTAGCTTATTTATAATGCCTTATTTTTTTTTTTTATTTTTTTTTTGAGATGGAGCCTTAAGCTATCCCCCTGGATAGAGTGCTATGGCATCACAGCTCATAGCAACCTCCAACTCTTGGGCTCAAGCGAGTCTCCTGCCTCCGCCTCCCAAGTAGCTGGGACCACAGGCGCCCGCCACAACCCCCGGCCATTTTTTGGTTGCAGCCATCATTGTTGTTTGGCGGGTCCGGGTTGGGGATTCAAACCCGCCACCTTAGGTGTACGTGGCTGGCGCCTTAGCCGCTTGAGCCACAGGCGCCGAGCCTATAATGCCTTATTTTAAATGTTTTATAAAGTGTACAATTTCAAGTCAGGTGTTCTCTTAGCTGCCTTTTGCCTTATGAGCAATGAATCTTTGACCCAGGAACAATTCCATCAGTAGCACCTTCTGATTTTATGAGCTCTTTCTGGGTCAGACTTCGGGATTTCTCCAGAATGTCTTTTTGTAGGGTTATGAGCAGGGGGTCACAGGATCACTTAGAAAACAATCTCCTGGTCTTAGGGAAATTAGTAGAAATAAAAGAATGGCAATGTTTAGGGGTACTTTTTGGTTTTTTTTTCTAGGTACACAGGAAAGTTTTTTCTTGCTTATGTTTTTCTTTCTGTTTTAAATACGGATTGTTTTACACTGAAATATTAACATGTTGTTTAAGGTTTTAAATGCGTAAGGTTATATATCCCCTCAAGCATGATAAAAATCAGTGACCTAGTTGTTGGGAATGTGATACTTTGAAAGTTGTTTTGCATTGTTTTAATGGTTTTCAAAAAATATTCAAAGTTAATTTTTTTCTATACATAAAGAGTTTTATTTGAAGTCTGCTTAACACAAAATATTCTATTTTCAGATATTTAGTATTAGACATTGCAGATAATCCAGTTGAAAATATAATACGATTTTTCCCTATGGTAAGTATCAGTATTTTAAAAGTATCATTTAAATTTATTTATGATTTAACCTCTTAGCTGTCATTGTAAAACTCTTTTTAGGAGATTATTCTTCGTTATGATTGAAAATTGTGTGATTGGCTAGGCGCCTGTGGCTCAATCGGCTAAGGCGCCAGCCACGTACACGTAAGGTGGCGGTTCGAATCCCCAGCCCTGGCCCGCCAAACGACAATGATGGCTGCAACCAAAAAATGGCCGGGTGTTGTGGTGGGCGCCTGTGGTCCCAGCTACTTGGGAGGCGGAGGCAGGAGACTCGCTTGAGCCCAGGAGTTGGAGGTTGCTATGAGCTGTGATGCCCTGGCACTCTACCCAGGGGGATAGCTTGAGGCTCCGTCTCAAAAAAAAAAAAAATCGTCAATGGGCAGCGTCTGTGGCTCAGTGAATAGGGCTCTAGCTCCATATACCAAGGGTGGTGGGTTCAAACCAGGCCCTGGCCAAACTGCAACAAAAAATTAGCCAGGCGTTGTGGTGAGTGCCTTTAGTCCCAGCTACTCAGGAGGCTGAGGCAAGAGAATCACCCAAGCCCAGGAGCTGGAGGTTGCTGTGAGCTGTGTGATGCCACAGCACTCTACCAAGGGCGATAAAGTAAGACTCTGTCTCTAAAAAGAAAAAAAGAATGTTGGCTAGCCACATATAAAAAAAAATCGTCACAAAGTCATAGGTAGTGAGTGTCCCAACCGCTAGTCACCCTCAGAGAAAATGCACGCAGAGCTCTGAAAGGGCCTCTGAGCCACCAGTCCACATTCCCTTACACACACAAACTTGGACATGCTGACACAAAGACACAGTTTGGGGTTCACACTAGTACACACACAGGTACTCATATCACACCTTGGGACAGACAACTCCTGAGGGAGACTCAAAGAACTTGTAACTTAGACAGGATCCCCAAAATGCCACCACCACCTCCAGACAAGCATTCCAGCATGAGCTCAGACTGAGTTCCCGAGTCACTGAGCAGCACTCCCAGTAAATAGAAAAATCAATCTCACACTTCAACCCAACATCTAGGGAAAGACATATAACCTCCTAAAAGGATTCTGGTCTAGTTTTGTTTTAATGCTGCTTGTGAGTCACTGTACTGATTTGACAGCCTACTGAGTCATGACCCCTGTCCCTATGACTAGGAACAGATGCCCATACAGGGTGGGGGTCAAGTGGATGTGAAGCCCCCCACCACCAATCAGGCCCTGCAAGAAGGGATGGGGGCAAGGTGTGCGGGATAGCATCTCATTGTGCTGGTTTGGGGCCCAGGAGCCCCCTCCCTGTCTCCCTGACTTCTCTTCATGTCCCATAAGTGCTCCCCACCACCACCTGCCTAACCCACTTCAGGGAGCACTAAGGAAGCCAGGACAGTGGGATTTATGAGCCCCATTTTACATGCTGGGGATGCACTGCCCAGAGAAGAGGACACCACATCATTCCAACCAGGTTCTCCCAGCTGTTCCATAGGGAGGAATGACCTGGAGGCTCCCATAGAACAAAGAGCCCTAGGATCAGATGGCCACAAGCTCAAATCTGCTGTCCTCTGCCCAAAGATTCTGTGACCCTGACCTTGGAGTTTGGGGAGGTCCCATAGCGTGTCCAGAGCGGGTCCCTACAAGTGACCCAGTGGCCATATCTCTATTCCAAACTTCCAGCTTTCACCCAGTTATAGCCAATCCCCAGGTGGAGATGAGAGTCTAGCATTGCCAGATCTTGTTTCCTTCCCCCTGAGAGAAGTCTGGATTCTTAGATGAAATTGCCTGATTTTTGAAATGTGGGCTAGCAATATTTGAGGATATAACGTGCAGATGTGAGGGCACATATCTGGGAGGCACCAGTAGGCAACCCCTCATGGCACAAAGTGCCCAGCCTATATCAAGGGGTGGATGGGCTCTGCCTTCCCTCCTCCTCCTCCTCTTTCTATATTCTTTTGCCCAGGCAAAGTCATGCCCCCTGCGTCCGGCTCCCCACCCCTCAATCTGTCTTCATGACTTCTGTGACCTCGTTTCCCTTTTTCTCTTTCTCTCACCCCTCCTCTCTCTCCTCAGACACCCCCCGGGCCTTGTCCCGAGACTCAGGTCAACTGGTGTGGGGGGCCGTGGGGGGGACACTGCTGGTGCTGCTGCTTCTGGCTGGGGGGTCCTTGGCCTTCATCCTGCTGAGGGTGAGGAGGAAGAGGAAGAGCCCTGGAGAAGGAGGAGGAGGAGGAGACATCAGAGGATCCTACGATCCAAAAACTCAGGTGTTTGGGAATGGGGGCCCCATCTTCTGGACGCCAGTAGTCCCTGGACCCATGAGGCCAGAAGCCAAGGAAGAGGAGGAGGAGGAGGAAGAGAAAAAGGCAGAGGAAGGCCTCATGTTGCCTCCACCCCCGGTGCTGGAGGATGACATGGAGTCGCAGCTGGATGGCTCTCTCATCTCACGGCGGGCTGTTTATGTGTGACCCGAAGATAGAGACAGAGACAGAGCTGGGCCCAGGCCTTCCTGCCCTCTCTCTGCCAGCCACAGCCAGGCCAGCAGAGGGTTCCAGACTGGTTGGACTTGTTTGTCTGGATGACACTGGAGTTGGAATGCTACCTCCCACTTTCCTGGGATTTGGAGGAGGTGCAATCACACACTGGACTTCTGTCTCCAGGGCTGCATGGGGAAGGAGCGCCTGGGGGACCTCAGTAGTGGGATCCAGGAAGGACCCCCACCCCCAAAGACTTGTGTTGGGCTCCAGCCTGCCCCCAGCCCCACGACACTCAGGAGTTAATAAATGCCTTGGAGGAAAACACTGGGGGTGTCTTGTAATATATCAGACCCCTCCTTGGGTCCTGGGGAAAGAGTGGGTGCAACAGAGACTGCTAGGTCCCAGAGCTTGGGAAGAACTGAACTGGGCCCCAGGGAATGGGAGCCTGGTGGGTCTTAGACCTAGGAAGGCTGAGGGCTCAGACCACTGGGGTCCTTGAAGGACACATTGGATGCCTAAGAACCCAAGGCTGGTGGGACTATGAATTAGGTCTTGGAAATTGGGGCTTAGAGGCTTGGGCATTTGCACTCCTGGTCCCAGGACAGAGGCTGTCTTCCTGGATCCAGTGGCCAGACAGGCCTGCTGAGTTCCCTGGACCCTGGGTCAGGGGCAGCAGGGGCTTGGCAGGTTCCTTGGCCCTGAGGGGTTGGGAGGGCCAATGGTGGGGGATCCCTCCTCTGGAGACTGCTCAGAACTGACCCCCTCAGGTTGCCGAGGACACAGGAAAGCCCCACCCTCCGCAACCACTCTGTGACCTCTCCTGTCCTCCTTCCCCTAACTTGACTCTTGGGCTCCACTGAGGGGGGTTTTGATGATTCAGAGAGAGAAGCAGCAGCTCCACACCCCTCCCTTCTCCCCAGCTAGATAACCAAAGACCAAGGAGGTCCTAGAGCTCCCCTGGCTCAGTGAGGGGCATTGAAAGGGGCAGGCTTTAAACCCAAGTCACCTCTGTTCTCTCCAGCACTGGGCTCAGGCTGTTCTAGGGTCCAGTGAGGATGTGACACCCTTTGTGCGGGCCGAGTTGCTAGGAGGGGCTTAAGAAGTTTATTTCTTCAACAAGCATTGACTTCCACTTACTCTGGATGCTGCCCTGTGCCAGGTGACACTAGGGTCACAGAGGTGACCTGTGCAAATCCAGCCCTGCCCTTCTGGAGGCGCACAGCCCATAACAGCAACAGAAATAACTGTTTTTAGGATGAAAATGTGTGTGCACAGACCAAACAGCAATCACTCTGCTATTCCCCAACACTCTGAAGGATGCCAGGCTGCAGAACCAGAGCTGTAGGGATCAGATATTCCAGGGATACAGACATCGACCTCTTGCAAGCTTCCCTCCTCACCTGAATTGGGGGGTTGACATGTGGGTTGCCTCTTAACTCCTCACTTGTTTACTGTCTGTTTCCCCCACTTCACCTACACTCCCTACCCCTCCCCTGGCAGAGTGGGGAGGGTAGGGGTGGAGAATTTTATGCACCCTGGGTACATTGGGCCCTTGAGTGCCCACGTGGGGCCCTCCTTACACATCCAGCAAACTCCCCGCTTGTGTGCCAGCCCTCAGACTCACCATCTAGTATGGAACTTGCCAAGTAAACAGGTAATCACTCCAATTACTTTTCCATTGGGAAAGGTAGGCGGAGGCCAGGCATGGTGGCTCACACCTGTAGTCCTAGCACTCTGGGAGGTCAAGGTGGTTAGATCGCTTGAGCTCAGGAGTTCAAGGCCAGGCTGAGCAAGAGTGAGAGCCTGTCTCTACTAAAACAGAAAAACTAGCTGGGCTTTGTGGCATGCACCTGTCGTCCCAGTTACTCAGAGGCTGAGGCAGGAGGATTGCTTGAGCCCAAGAGCTTGAGGTTACTGTGAGCTATGACAGCACAGAACTCTACCCAGGGTGAGTCTGAAACTCTGTTTCAAAAAAAAGAAACAAACCAAAAAAGGAACGGCAGATTGGAAAAATGGAAAGAGGAATGCCTCAAAGGAGGCCCTGGGGAGTGAGGATCTGGACCCCTTTTGCTGTTAAGTTGGACAAGACTCCATTCCCAGCAATAAGTGAGGGATTCTCTTTCCAATTCCAGAATTCCCCCCGATTCTCTGCCTTTTAGCACCTCCCTCTCTCATCTCACTCTGCCCTCGGCACCTGGTGTCCCTGCTTTTCCTTAAAAAACAAGGCTTCTGGGCAGCACCCGTGACTCAGTGATTAGGTGCCAGCCCTATATACTGAGGGTTGGTGGGTTCAAACCCAGCCCCAGCCAAACTATAACAAAAAAATAGCCGGGTATTGTGATGGGCGCCAGTAGTCCCAGCTACTCAAGAGGCTGAGGCAAGAGAATCACCTAAACCCAAGAGCTGGAGGTTGCTAGAAGCTGTGACGCCACAGCACTCTACTGAGAGTGACAAAGTGAGACTCTGTCTCTAAAAAAAAATAAAAAACAGACTTCCTCAAAGTCTTTGCATTGGCTGCATGGCTGTTCCTTCTGCCTACAACATTCTCACATTCTCGGTTCTCTCTCTCTCTCTCTTTTTTTTTTTTTTTTTTTAGACAGAGACTCACTATATCACACTAAGTAGAGTGCTATGGCGTCACAGCTCACAGCAACCTCAGACTCTTGGACTTAAGCAATTCTCTTGCCTCAGCCTCCTGAGTAGCTGGGACTACTGGTGCCCAGCTTTTTTTTTTTTTTTTTTAATTGTAGTTGTCATTGTTGTTTGGCAGGCCCAGGCTGGATTTGAACCTACCAGACCTGGTATATGTGGGTGGCGCCCTAGTCTCTGAGCTTCAGGCACTGAGCCCATTCTCAGTTGTCATGGCTCACCCCCAACATCTCTTTCAGGTCTTTGCTCAAATGTCATCTCACAGACCCTCTTTGACTGCCTTTGGGGGCCCCTCTGTCACTTCCTTGTCACCTGCCACACTATATTTGTTTACTCTATCACTTGTTCTCACCCGGCCTGTTATTTATTCTATTTATTTGTTCATTGTCAGCTGCTCTGCTCAACCAGCACCAGATCCATGAGAGCAGAGAATTTCTATGTTTTGTTCTCCACCCCTATCTCCCAATGACCAACACCCAACAAATGCTCCTTAATCATGTGCAGTGGGGATTAGTTAAATGAAAGAATGTTCTTTGCTTATGGGAAAGGAAGTAAACAGGTGAATGATGACTTGGGGGATGGGTAGCATGAAATGGGGAGCTTTGGCTTCCTCCTCTAGACCTACTCATGTTGTCCCTCTCCTTGCAGAATCCCCCAACACAGCAGGTGCAGGGGCCACAGGTGGCATCATTGGAGGCATCATTGCTGCCATTATTGCTACTGCTGTGGCTGCCACAGGCATTCTCATCTGTCGGCAGCAGCGGAAAGAACAGAGGCTTCAGGGGGCAGAGGAGGAGGATGAGTGAGTCATGGGCCCTGAGAAGTGGATGGGGGAGGAGTTGCAGAACTGGGAAGTATGGGGTGGGGGGCAAGGAGAAAAATCGTCTGTAATGACTATGTGAAACAGAGATCCAAAATAACTGGGACCTAAATAGGGTGGAGAGGAGAGTTTATTTCTCACTCCCTTGAAGTATAGGTAAGACAGCTTTGCTCTGTGAAGTCTTGTCAGAGCCCAGGCTCCTGCCGTCTTGTTGCTCCACCTTCCCTAGAATGTCAGCTTCATTCACTTTCTAAGACGACTCCCTGCTCTTCTATCAAACCTGGTAACCAAACATGGTCATCCTAACCTTAACAACCCCATTCTTGCCAATGAGAAGGGGAAAAGGAAATAGAAGGCGTTGGCTACCCTGTAAAGAAACTCAGTTCAGAAGTTACAATTATTTCCTTTCACTTTCTATTGTCCAGAACCTAGCCACATGGCCGCACCAGCTGCAGGGGCAGTTGGGAAATATAGTATTTATTCCGTGTGGCCATAAGCCACGTAGATAAAATTTCTATTACTATGAGAAAGAGAGAGATTGGATCTTCGGAAAATCTCTGTGTAGAGTATTCTTTATGTGCCACACTCAGTGAGATGCATTTGTCAAATAATAAGATTCATGTCACGGGTGGTACTCACACCTGTAATCCCAGTGACTCAGGAGGCTGAGGAGGGAGGATTGCTTAAGTCCAGGAATTCCAGATGAGCCTGAGCAACACAGCAAGAAGACCCTGTCTCCACAAAAGATACAAGAATTGAGAGGCACCTGTGGCTCAAAGGGGTAGGGCGCCGGCCCCATATGCTAGAGGTGGCAGGTTCAAACCCAGTCCTGGCCAAAAACAAAATACAAGAATTAAGGCAGCATCTGTTGCTCAGTGGGTAGGGTGCTGGCACATGCACCCAGGCTGGTAGGTTCGAACCCAGCCCAGGCCTGCTAAAAAAAAAAAAAAAAAAATAGCCAGGCATTGTGGTGGGGACCTGAAGTCCCAGGTACTTGGGAGGCTGAGGCAAGAGAATCACTTGAGCCCAGGAGTTGGAAGTTGCTATGAGCTATGATGCCATGGCACTCTACCAAAGGCAACAAAATAAGACTCTGTCTCAATTAAAAAAAAAAACAAAAAAATACAAGAATTAGCTGGGCATGGTGGATAGTAATCCCAACTACTCAGGAAGCTGAGACAGGAAGATCCTTTGAGGCTGAGTTCAAGGCTACAAGCCCTGGGCTATAGACTGAGACCTCATCTTTACAAATAAATAAATAGTATATTTTTAAAAAGAAATTAATAAATAATGAGGTTCAGAAAATTTGATGAAGTATGGCGTTTATTCAAGTCCAGAGCATGAAGAGAGGATAGATTTGAGTTGCCATAAACACTCAGATTTAGCAGCTGGTACAAGTGGGTTTTTAAGAAATAAAGAAGAGGCAATTCCTAAATTCTTACTGATAATTTATATTAAAATAACATTCTTCTGGGTGGTGCCTGTGGCTCACTGGGTAGGGCACTGACCCCATATACCAAGGGTGGTAGGTTTGAACCCGGTCCTGGCCAAACTGCAACAGAAAAAAAAAACAGCTGGGTGTTGTGGCAGGTATCTATAGTCCCAGCTACTTGGGAGGCTGAGGCAAGAGGATTGCCTAAGCCCAAGAGTTAGAGGTTGCTGTGAGCTGTGATGCCACAGCACTCTACCAAGGGTAACAAAGTGAGACTATCTTAAAAAAAAAAATACAATAACATTGTTCTTTGTATCACAAATCTGGGAACTTGAAAGATGATTGGTGAAGCAGCTAGTTTTGTTTGTTTATTTGTTTTTAATGTTTAGAGACAGAGTCTCACTTTGTTGCCGTTTAGGTAGAGTGCCATGGCGTCACAGCTCACAGCAACCTCCAACTCCTAGGCTTAGGCAATCCTCTTGCCTCAGCCTCCCATGTAGCTGTGACTACAGGTGCTCGCCAGAATGCTTGGCTACTTTTTTGTTGCAGTTTGGCCAGGGCCGGGTTTGAACCTACCACCCTCAGCATATGGGGCCAGTGCCCTACCCACTGAGCCACAGGCGCTGCCCTGTTTATTCATTCTTTTCACAGACATTCACTGAATTCCTAATAGCAGGTTCTGGAACACTGAGTTGATGACCCAGATCTCATTCTACTTTTTTTTTTTTTGCAGTTTTTGGCCAGGGCGGGGTTTGATCCCGCTACCTCCCGTATATGGTGCCAGCGCCCCACTTCTTTGAGCCACAGGCGCCGCCCCTCATTCTACTTTTTTGGATTCCGGGTCTCACTCTGTCACCCTGGGATTGAGTGCAATGGCAGCATAGCTCACAGAAACTTCAAACTCCTGGGCTCAAGCAATCCTCCTGGCCTCAACCTCTGCAGTAGCTGGGACTATAGCTGCCTGCCACCACACCCAGCTAGTTTTTCTATTTTTAATAGAGACGGGGGTCTTACCCTTGCTCAGGCTGATCTTGAACTCCTGAGCTCAAGCAATCCATCCCCTTTGGACTCCCAGAGTGCTAAGATTATAGGCATGAGCCACTCGCATCCCAGCACAGATTTCATTCTTTCCCTAGCAGAGCTCATAGTAGTATAGTACATAGTATAGTAATTGAAGATATCATAAATAACATTCAAATACAAACTCAGTAAGTGCCCTGAAGGGGAAGCACAGCTCAATGTGACTGTGGGGTGAATAAGATCTCTTACTCCAGGTAAGGGATAGGGGTAGAAAGATCAGAATATGCAGCATCCCTGGAGTAGGAGGGATTCCCAGGTCTTAGCTTCCACTTCACCTGCCTTCTATCCCACAGCCTAGAGGGACCTCCCTCATACAAGCCACCAACCCCAAAGGCAAAGCTGGAGGAACCAGAGATGGTGAGCATGTCCCCTGGAGCCCGTTACCCCTGCCTCCCCACCCACCTTTTCTCACTGAGGCTAGCGCTGGGAGGGTGCCTGGGGGGGGGGGCGCAGCTGAGGGGATTCCTGACCTGCCCTTTTCCCTCTACCACAGCCCTCCCAACTCTTCACTCTGGGGGCCTCTGAGCACAGCCCACTCAAGACCCCATACTTTGATGCTAGTGTCTCATGTGCTGAGCAGGTAAGAGATTGGGAGCACAGGGGTGGGTTTGGGATCTGGGTTTAAGAGTCAGGGGTCGGGGCAGCACCTGTGGCTCAAAGAAATAAGGCGCTGGCCCCATATGCTGGAAGTGGCGGGTTCAAACCAGCCCCGGCCAAAAACTGCAAAAAAAAATAAAAGAATCAGGGGTCAGGTCATGACAGAAGGTATCACGGACTAAAGCTCGCAATTCAAAGTCAGGGCTATGTCTGGTCAGAACTTAGAGCATTGAGATGCATTCAGGATTGCGTGTGTGTGAGTGTGTTGGGGGAGGTCAAGGTGAAAACATTCAAAGACATGAGGTTTGAGTTTAAAGTCAATGAAAATTGGTTGAGTACCTACATTAGGCAGATACTGTGTTGGGACAAGACAGACAAATTCACTCTCCTCATGGTCTGGAGGCCAGGGGACCTGGCTTGAGATTGAGAAATGTCAAGGTTGGAGGGGCTGTTTAGGGATCAAGGATGAAAGGTTTGGGTGGTTTCTGTGGCTCAGTGAGTAGGGCACTGGCCCTATATACCAAGGGGTGGCGGGTTCAAACCTGGCCCTGGCCAAACTGCAACAAAAAAATAGCCAGGCATTCTGGAGGGTGCCTGTGGTCCCAACTACTTGGGAGGTTGAGGGAAGAGAATCACCTAAGCCCAAGAGCTGGAGGTTGCTGTGAGCTGTGATGCCATATCACTCTACTGAGAATGACAAAGGGAGACTCTGTCTCTAAAAAAAAAAAAAAAAAATAGTAAAAAGGATGAAAGGTTCATGGGAAAAGACCTGGGGTCAGGGATCAAGGGAGAAATGTGAGGCCCAGGATTTACTGCGTGAGATTTGTGTTCTGGGCCAGTCATAGACTGTATGACTATCCCAGTGCAATATTGGGCAGGAGATAAGGAGTGACAAGGAGTGAGGACAGATCTGATTGGCATGGAGAGAGGGTGGTCAGAATTTAGGGTCAAGGAGCAGATTGGGAATCTTTGTCATGCTCAGGAGGTGACCTTAAGTTCCCACACCCTCCTTTCCCCCAGGAAATGCCTCGATACCATGAGCTGCCCACCTTGGAAGAACGGTCAGGACCCCTGCTCCTTGGAGCCACAAGCCTGGCACCCCCCATCTTGGTGCCTCCAGGGCCACCTGCTGTGGAGGGAACTTCCCTGGATCTAGAGGATGAAGAGGAAGAGGAGGAAGACTATCTGGACAAGATCAACCCCATCTACGATGCCCTGTCCTACACCAGCCCCTCTGATTCCTACCAAGGCAAAGGCTTTGTCATGTCCCGGGCCATGTATGTGTGAGCTGCCATGGATCTGGCCTCTCACCTCTCATCTTTTGATCTCTTAGCCTTCTGCTAGGGATCTAGTGCCCCCTAACCTCCAGCCAGGCCATTTGTCATTTAACACACATGCATCCCATCTGTGACTTCTACCTTGGCGGCTCCATTATGACCTCTAACCCCTGATCACTGACCCAGAGAAAACTGCTGTGACAATGGAGACCTGGCAACCTTATTTCATGAGGCAGGAGTAGGGAAAGTATGCTTCTGCCCAACCTCTGATTCCAAGGACTTCTAAGACTGTGACCTTAAACCATACCTCTCATCTTCCACCAACAGTTTGAGTCCTCCAAATCCCAAAGCAGACCCCAGACCTAGGATTTGTCTTCAGCCAGTAAATTCCCAATAGGTCTGGAGTATGCATTAGGGACTTCCTGCTGCTCAGACCTGAGCCCTCCAGGCGGCAGGGCCCCATTTGTCCCCACCCCACCTCATTCCCCAAAGGTGGAAGGAAGGGATTCCCCAGCCCAAGGTAGAGCTTTCCTATCTCCTCCCTCCTGCAGGCAGGAGTCTCAGGGTCCAGACCCCTCCTGAGCCCCAATTCCTGTCTACAGAGCTTGAAGCTCCAACCCAGGACTAGATGGGGCCAGCCTCATGCAGAGTGTGCCTTGATTGCCCCAATCTTGGGAGAAGAATTTGAAATTACCATGAAGACTACTGAATCCTTTTATCCCTGACCAGTGGGATGAGACCTAACATCCCCCTTCGGGTCACCCGGGTTGAAGGTAGGGATATGATATTGTTTTGTAAGCTAACCATTCCCTACAACATATGAGTTTATACTTTGACCAAGTCTTTTGTGTATTCTGTGTGATGTGAAGGGACAGGGTGGGGAATGAATAAAGGTTAAGGGAAATCATAGCTCGGCGCCTGTGGCTCAAACAGCTAAGGCGCCAGCTACATACACCTAAGGTGGCGGGTTCAATTCCAGCCCAAACCTGCCAAACAACAATAATGGCTGCAACCAAAAAATAGCCAGGCGTTGTGGCGGGCGCCTGTGGTCCCAGCTACTTGGGAGGCTGAGGCAGGAGACTCACTTGAGCCCAAGAGTTGGAGGTTGCTGTGAGCAGTGAAGCCATGGCACTCTACCCAGGGTGACAGCTTGAGGCCCTGTCTCAAAAAAAAAAAAAAAAAAAGGTTAAGGGAAATCAATAAACCAGAAGTCAAGATATTACAGACAGAAAACAAAAGGACCAAAGATCCAAACAGAATAAGAGGGTAATGAGCAAAAGTGCATCAAGTCAAAAACAAAATGGTAGGCCAGGTGAGGCTCATGCCTGTAATACTAGCACTTTGGGAAGCTGAGGTGGGAGAATGAATTGAGGTCAGGAGTTTTAGGCCAATCTGAGCAAGAGCAAGATCCCCTCCTACAAAACCCTGAAAAATTAGCTGGGTGTGGTGGGTGCCTGAAGTTCCAGCCACTCAGGAGACTAAGGCAGGATTGCTTAAGCACAGGAATTTGAGGTGGCAGTAAACTAGAATGATGCAATTTCATTCTAACCCCAGCACCAGAGCAAGACCTTGTCTCAGAAAACAAATGAACAAAAAACACTAAAAAACCCAACCAAACAAAAATTATGATGGGTAAATAGTTCAAGGACATGGGAAGAGGCCCAGGAATTATTACAACTGCAGTCTAATGGGTAATGGACAGAAATGAATAGGACAAAGATTTAAAATGGCAGGAATTGAGTACAACAAGCCCAAGTTTAACAGATAAATGGCAAGTAAAAATAGGACAATGGCAAAATTATGAATAACGTTGTAATAGGAGCATAAGGAATGATGGGTAATATGTACGAATGAATGAGCCAGATGCCCGGTGATGGGTAATGGAGAAATAGGTCCCTGGAGTATGAAGGGTAATGAACCCAAAATGTGACGGTTAATTAACAGGAGCCTGAAGAATGATAAAAGTGAACAAGCAGGAATAGAATAAAGGTAGTTCGGACAAAGAAGCTGGAATGAATGGGGCGGAGGCATGCTGGGTAATGAGACTTGAATGAATGGGCCAAAGATAGAAGCTGCAGTGACGCGAGGAACAGAGGCATGACGGGTAACGAAAGGGGTGGGTCTAAGACAACTGCTGCGTAAAGAGGTAATGGGGGCATTGTGGGTAACAAGAAAGAGGGCAGGGTTCATCCTAACAGATTAGAGTTGTCCCGAAGCACTGTGGGTAAGGCAGCACTTCCGGGTTAGAGAAGCAACTACGGACCAGAGGGGTTGCCCCTCTGCCGCGGTGCCTGGTGGGACGCCAGGCCTGACCTTGCTGCCTAGCAGCATGTGCCGCGCAACCCACCTTTACTTGTTCTTTGACCCTGGCACGTTAGCCAATGAGAGTGTCAAGCCCCCTTACACGCTGGAACCAATCAGAATACATCATGGACCAAAATCTGCCAATTATCATAGCAGCTTTTTGTGGGGCGGAGACAAAAGAAGGGCATGCCTTCAGGAGAGAGGTGGAGCAACACGGTAGTGGGCGGTGCAAAATGCGCAGCACAGGCCAATGGCAGGATACCGCCGGAACCCGCGGCGTTGAGAGCCAATAGGCAAGCGTTCTGAGAACCAATGAGGGGGTGGAAGGTGTGCCGTGACCCGCCTGCGAGTGAAAACCAATAGAAAAGGAACTTTGAGAGAGGTGGGTGGGACTCGTAACCATGAATCCTATTGGGAGGCCGGACCCTAAGGCTGATAGGCGGACCTCCGGGCTGACTGAACCAATGGGCTAGGTGGGGCGGAGCGACGGTGGTGGCGGCGGCGGCAGCGGGTTCGGTTGCGCGTGGCGCACGGGGTGGGAGCGGAGCTCAGGCCGGGAGCAGGCGCCGCCGCCAGTGAGTTATCGGAGCCGCGGCAGGTTGAGGGTTTGCTGGGGCTGAGCCTGGGGCGCGCAGGACCTGACCTCCGCCCTCTGACCTCTCCCCTCGCAGGCGACCATGGGGAACGTGTTGGCTGCCAGCTCGCCGCCCGCGGGGCCGCCGCCGCCGCCTGCGCCGGCCCTCGTGGGGCTGCCGCCGCCTCCGCCCTCGCCGCCGGGCTTCACGCTGCCGCCGCTCGGAGGCGGCCTGGGCTCCGGGGCCAGCACGGGTCGGGGATCGGAACGGACCCCCGGAGCTGCAGCCGCCAGTGCTACAGGGACCGCTGACGACGGGGCCTGTGGCTGCCTTCCCAACCCGGGCACTTTCGAGGAGTGCCACCGGAAGTGCAAGGGTGAGGGGCGAGGGGCCCCGGCGGGCGGGGGATGGCCCGGATCTGGGGGAACGGGGAGGACACCGGGGACCTTGAGGATTGGCGCACATCATTGCAATCATTTAACAGAGCGTTAGGGATTGACGTTGGGATCGAATGTTGGAACGTTGGACTTGGGGCTTAGAACGATGGAATTAAATGGTGGAACCTCGGAATGGAATGCCATAGCGGTAGAGAAAAGCCTTAAGGATCTCAGGAGTCCTGAGATTAGCCAAGCCAGGGCTCCTTGTTGATTGGGAAAGGAACTGAGGCCCAAGGTCACAGTGTCAGCAAGGTGTCTCCAGGGTTCCAGTGGGAGCACACCCAAATCTTCCAGATCCTGGTTTGCAGTGATTATGGTAGTGATAGTGGTGGAGACTTGCAACACTGTTTTGGCATTTGGTATCTGTTAAGTCATTACAGATGACGACTTTGATGTAAATGAAATGACTTGCTTAAAGTCAGATAGTAGTTGGTGGCACTGGGATTTGGGCACAAACAAAGGCCCTGAACCTGTCTGCTGGGCTATGCTGCCTCTTTCCTGTTGGGATACTTTGTGAGATAGTCTGAATCTCTGGAGCGAGCTGGGGGTGGCAGGGAAGGAAACATCAAGAGTTGTGGGGCGGTGTATAGGATGGAGTGTGACAGCATTTCTCTTCTCCAGAGCTGTTTCCCATTCAGATGGAGGGTGTCAAACTCACAGTCAACAAAGGGTTGAGTAACCATTTCCAGGTGAGACTTTTTGGTGCCCTTAGCCTCCAGAAGTATCTCATCTCAGCCATCCCCCTGCATCTGCACATACTCCTCCCAAAAGAGCTGGACTTCTTGGTACTTAAAAAGACAAGGAGATACAGTGCCACACTGTCTACACAGTCTGAGAACCCAGAACCCAGAGATATCCCACCCCCCATAACATCCAGGCTGGAGTGAAATATCAGGTATGTAGCCCCACACCCACCATATCCTTTCTGAGTCCAGTCTAGTCAGGCCTCCCAGACATCATCCTCTGCTGAGCCCAAAAATCCTGCTTTTGCCCTCTCCAGTGGGTAAGCCAGCCTATCAAATATCCTCACAGCCTTCCCTCTCCTCCCAGGTGAACCATACAGTAGCCCTCAGCACAATCGGGGAGTCCAACTACCATTTTGGGGTCACGTATGTGGGGACAAAGCAGCTGAGCCCCACAGAGGTGAGGTTCCTTTTGTGATTCATTCATTGTATCCTTTTTGAACATGTAGCCAAACACCAGTTAAGCAGTCTTTGTCAGGAGGAGGTAAGAGGTGCTGAGAGAGCTATGGGTGTCAAGAGGTGAGGACTGTGTCTCTCTACGGTGCATTGAAACATGAGTAATTGTTTCACCTAGCAAACATACCCTGAACCCCTGCTTTGTGCCTGGTCTTGTGCAGGTTGATGCTAGGGGTGGGACCATAACAGCCCTGTCACCAGACAGCAATAACCTGGAGTGGACAGGGTTGGTCTATAAATTATGCAGTACTTTGAATGTCAGACTAGGCAACTGGGCTTTCTCTAGGGGGCACTGGAGAGCCATGGAAGGATCGGAACAAGGGACAGACAGATTTATGCTTTAGGAATATCCCTCCAGCTGCCTTTTAGAGGCTGGTTATTAGGGAGAGGGGCAAAATCTCAGAGAGGCCTGGACAGAGGGTGGGGGATGGTATTGAATTAGGTGTTTATTCATATTAACTGTTTCCTTTTCATAGATTCCTTTATCCAGCAGTCCTTCACTATTCTCCTATCCTGTGCCTAGCCTTGTGGTGGGGACACAGCAGTAACTTAAACAGTCATGAGACTCATAGTCCAGTGGGATCGGGGACACACTTATTCCCAGACAATAACAATCCAACATAGACAGGGCTGAAATGGGGGAACATAAGGCCATGGGAGCCCAGAGGGGGAAGCTAACTTAGCCTAATGGTAAGAGAGGGCTTCAAAGAGGAGGGGACGCCCAAATCAGGTTGGTTTTTTTTTTTTTTAATTTTTCCCAAATCAGGCTTTTTGGCCCAAGGTACCTTACCTAGGCTCACTACTCACATACTTCCACAGTGTTGGGCCTCTGACCTCTAACCTTGCCCTCTGTCCCACAGGCATTCCCTGTGCTGGTGGGGGACATGGACAACAGTGGCAGCCTCAACGCTCAGGTCATACACCAGCTGGGCCCTGGCCTTAGGTCCAAGATGGCCATCCAGGTGAGTGGGGAATGGAGGCTGCTGCTCCCCCAGCCACAGGAGCACTGGCCTACCCTCACACCAGCCTTCTCCCCTATAGACCCAGCAGTCGAAGTTTGTGAACTGGCAGGTGGATGGGGAGTATCGGGGCTCTGACTTCACAGCAGCCATCACCCTAGGGAACCCAGATGTACTGGTGGGTTCAGGTAAGACTTGAAGTTGGTCACTTCTAGCTTTCCCAGTAATGCCATCCTTTTCTGCCTCCTGAGAAGTGGTCAGGGACAGGAGTGATTTTGAACACACAGGTTCAAACCTCAGCTCTGCCACTGTCTTGTGATTTTAGGCAGGTTTCATCACCTACGTGGGCCTCAGTTTCCTCCTCTATAAAAAATTGGACTACATCATAGGGTTGTTGAGTAGATTACATAGGTCCTTATGTATAAAAAGTTTAAAATGACATCAGACACGATAGGTACCAAGTAAATGTGAGCTGCTCTTGGTATTATTATGGGGCACTGGGTTGTTGGAGATAGAAGCAGCCTGAGATAGGCGCTGACACTCCTATGTTGGGTAGGGGACAGCAACTGTGAACTCTGTCTGTCCTTCTAGTCTCTCTTTTGGTTCTTTCTCTTTTTTTTCCTTGTCTCCCAGTGTCTGTGATTTCCTTAAATGTTCATTTAATGAATATTTATTGAGCATATACTTTATTCTAGACACTATAAGGATAAGGGGTTGAATGAAGGAGAATTAAGTCTGCCCTCTGGAAGTTTCTACCATTCCAGTGGAGGTAGATACAAGTAAATTAGCATGTAAAGATGTTAGGGCCAGGCATGGTGGCTCAGACCTGTAATCCCAGAGTTTTTGTTTATTTGTTTTTCTTCTTTATTTTATTTTATTTTGAGACAGGAGCCTCAAGCTGTCCCCTAGGGTAGAGTGCCATGGCATCACAGTTCAGGGCAACCTCCAACTCCTGGGCTCAAGCAAGTCTCCTGCCTCAGCCTCCTGAGTAGCTGGGACCACAGGTGCCCCCCACAATACCCGGCTAGTTTTGTTTTCTTTCTTTTGAAACAGAGTCTCACTTTGTCTCCCTTGGTAGAGTGCCATGGCGTCATAGCTCACAACAACCTGAAACTCATGGGCTTAAGTGATTGTCTTGCCTCAGCCTCCCAAGTAGCTGGGATTACAGGTGCCCAACACAATACCCAGCTAGTTTTTTTAATTTT
This sequence comes from Galagoides demidoff, assembly GCA_963574575.1. NCBI lineage: Eukaryota > Metazoa > Chordata > Mammalia > Primates > Galagidae > Galagoides > Galagoides demidoff. Next base: position 15,994 of record CAUYQV010166031.1, on the reverse strand, counting down.
TTTTTAGAGATGAGGTCTCGCTCTGGCTCAGGTTGGTCTCAAACCCCTGAGCTCCCGCAATCCACCTGCCTCAGCCTCCCAGAGTGCTACAACTTCAGGTGTGAGCCACTTTCCCCAGCCAATCCCAGAGTTTTGAGAGGCCAAAGCAGAAGTGTCACTTGAGGCCAGGAATTCAAGACCAGCCTGGGCAATGTAGCAAGACCCTGTCTCTTAAAAAAGAATACTTTTTTAATTAGCTGGGCATGGTGGCACATACACGTATTCCCATCCGCTTTGGAGGATAAGGTGGGAGAATTGTCTGAGCCTAGGAGTTCAAGACTATAGTGAGCTATGATGATGCCACTGCACTTCAGTCTAAGTGACAGAGCAAGACCCTGTTTCAAAAAAAAAAAAAGTCAGATGAGAGGGGCTATAGGGAAAGGTTAGGGCCTAAGGAGGGGTCAGTAGAAGGTCTCATTCCATAGGTGACCCATAAACAAAGACTAAAAGATGTGAGGGCATAATGAAGTAAGCAGCTCGGTGGGAAAAGAGTTTTTCAGTCTGATGGGAGTGGCAGAGACCCTGAGGCAGGACCCTTTAAAAGACCATTGAGGAGGGTCAGTGCCTGTAACTCAGTGGCTAGGGCGCCAGCCACATACACCAGAGCTGGTGGGTTCAAATCCAGCCCAGCCTGCCAAACAACAATGATATAACTACAACCAAAAAATAGCCGGGCATTGTGGTAGGCATCTATAGTCCCAGCTACTCAGGAGGCTGAGGCAAGAGAATCACTTAAGCCTAAATGTTTGGGGTTGCTATGAGCTGTGATGCCATGATACTCTACCCAGGGTGACATAGTGAGACACTCCCTCTACCCCCACCCCGCCCCCAAGAAAGGACCAAATCACATAAGTCTTTGTAGATCTTTTTTTTGTAGAGACAGAGTTTCACTTTATCACTCTCAGTAGAATACTGTGGCATCACAGCTCACATCAACTTCCAACTCCTGGGCTTAGGCTATTCTCATGCCTCAGCCTCCCGAGTAGCTGGGTCTATTGGTACCCACCACAACGCCCAACTATTTTTTTGTTGCAGTTTGGCTGGGGCCGGGCTGGAACCTTCCACCGTCGGTATATGGGGCCAGTGCCCTACATCCTACCATCCTACCCACTGAGCCACAGGAGCTGCCTTTTTTTTGAGACAGAGTTTCAAACTGTGCCCTGGGTAGAGTGCTATGGCATTACAGCTCATAGCAAGCTCAAACTCTTGGGCTTAAGCGATTCTCTTGCCTCTAGTACCAAGTAGCGGAGACTACCACAGTGTGGTAGGTGCCCACCACAACACCCAGCCATTTTTTGTTGTTGTTGTTGTTGCTGCTGCAGTTGTCATTGTTGTTTCAGCAGGTCTGGGCCAGGTTCAAACCCGCCAGCCTTGGTATATGTGACCGACATCCTACCCACTGAGCTACAGGCACCTCTTTCTAGAATTTTGGTCCTACTCTGCATAAGTCTAGGATGACCAGAGAGTTTTGAATAGACAAGAAACAATGTCTGACTTAACTTCTTACAGGACCCCTCATGCTGATATGTGGAGAATAGATGCCAAAGGGTTCCACTGTGAGGGTAGCAGAGGTATAAGAAGTGTCTGCATTTTGGATGTAGTTGGAAGGTGGAGCCTATGGGATATGCTGAGAGATTGGGGGGGGGGGCACTTTGGGTGAGATGACCCCAACAATTGGAAAGATGGAGTCGCAGATTGCTGAGTGTGTGTCTTTGCACAGCCATTCATTCTGTCATAGAGAGTGGGCTCTTGGGCAGTGAGCCTTGAGTAAATTAATTTGTGTGAGCAGGGAATCAGGGCCTGGAGTTCACAGAGAGTCAGCTCTTCTGCCCAGAGGAGGCCAGTGAGACTTCTCAGAGGAGATAATACCTTTGAGCTCCCAAAGAAAGAGAAAGGGATACCCTAGCTGGGAGGCTGGTACATGAACATTCCAGGCAGAGGAGCAAACTGGGACAGGAGTGAAGATAAGAAAGCCATGTCATAAAATCCAGGAGATGGGTGTGGCACCTGTGGCTCAAGGAGTAGAGCGCTGGCCCCATGTACTCCTTATATGGGGCCGGCACCATATGAGGTGGTGGGTTCCAACCTGGCCCTGGCCCTGGCCCTGGCCCAAAACTGCAAAAATAAATAAATAATTCCAGGAGATGGGGATGCTGGGGAGAGCAGGTGGAAGAAGAGAAGCCTCCTAGGTGAGCCTGATCCATAGAGGCCCGAGGGGAAGGTGGGGGGTCTCAAGCCACCAAAAAACCTTTCCTGTCCCTTGCTCACCTGAGTGCATCACCCTGTCTTCTCACCTATGTCAGCTGAGCCACGTGAATTTTTCTGACTACTGAGTTCTTTCTACCCTAGGACATTTTCATATGCTGTCCCCTGTTGCTTGGAAAATTCTTATTTCTGGTGTGTATATGTTATAGTTCACAGCAACCTCAAACTCTTGAGCTGAAATGATCCTATTGCCTTAGCCTTGCAAGTAGCTGGGACTACAAGCACCCACTGAGATGCCTGGCTATTTTTTTTTTTTTAAGAGACAAGGTCTCACTCTTATTCAAGCTGGTCTGGAACACCTGAGCTCAAGCAGTTCTCCTCTGCCTCCTAGAGTTCTAGGAATACAGGCATGAGCCACCTTCCCTGTGGTCTTGACATAGCTGCATAAATTGTGACATACATGTCTACCTCTTGGAAAGGCCTGTGGTTCCTAAAGTGGTAGCCATCTTTGCCCAGCCCCTGGTTTTTGTTGAATTTTCCTATGGCATTTGCTTTTTATCCACACCCGAGAATAACAGCTGTTAGTGAACAGGGACTTGCCAGTCTCCTCTTCACTATGCACCACTACCTGGAACTGTTCCAGGAATGGAATCATAGGTCCTCAGGAAGCACTGAAGGAAGGAGTAAGCAGTGGTAACTGCAGGTCCTGCTCTTTCACTCTTGCTCTCTGTCGAGCCCTGAGCTTTTTTTTTTTTTGAGACAGAGTCTCACTCTGTTGTATGCTGTGGTGTCATAGCTCGCAGCAACCTCAAACTCTTGGGCTCAAGTAATCCTCTTACCTCAGTCTCCCGAGTGGCTAGTACTGCAGGTTCCCACTGCCGCCACCACCACACCCAGCTAGTTTTTCTATTTTTAGTAGAGGTGGGGTCTTGATCTTGCTCAGGCTAGTCTCAAACTCCTGAGCTCAGGCAGTCCATCCTCAATCTCCCAGAGTGCTAGGATTACACGTGTGAGGCAGGTGTTGCCATCATCCCCATCTTAATGACACCCACAGAGGGGAAGTGCCTCACCAAGGGCACTTAGTAGGTTGGACGCCGGAGTTCTTGCTCTTCATCCTGGCATTGGCCACACTATTCCCTGTGCCTCCTCACCAGCCTGGTCATTTTGTGCTCCCCAACACTAACCTCCTGAAACCCAAAACCCCAGGTGCGGTTCCTTGGTCTTAGTTGGTATCTTCCCTTCGATACCAATAAAATGGGGTGTGCTGGCTCAGTGCATGTGGCTCAAGTGGCTAAGGCGCCAGCCACATACACCTAAGGTGGCGGGTTCAAATCCAGCCCAGGCCTGCCAAACAACAATGAAATCTACAACCAAAAAAATAGCCAGGTGTTGTGGCAGGTGCCTGTGGTCCCAGCTACTTGGGAGGCGGAGACAGGAGACTCGCTTGAGCCCAGGAGTTGGAGGTTGCTGTGAACTGTGATGCCATGGCACTCTACCCAGGGGGACAGCAAAAAAATGGGGTGTGCTATGCCCAGTCAATGCTGAGCACTTGAGTCACCTGTCACCAACAGGCTTGGGTTCAGGTCCCAGGCGGCTCCTCTGGTCAACTTGGGAAATGGGTCCACCCACTCTGAGCCTCAGTTTTCTCATCTGTCTCGCAGGCACAGTAGTAACAGTCACCTCCTGGTGAAGGACTGAGTGAGGACCCATCTTCAGCCCTGACTGCAGGACCACAGGCATAGTTAGGGCATGCTCTGTCCTAGGATCTCTATAACACCCTGCAACCAGCAGCAGGTATCAGTGTATTTGTGACCCTCATGTCACAGATGAGGAAAATGAGGCCAGGGGCTGAGATCAGTTGCCCATTGATCTCACACAGCTGGGAGACACAGGAGCTGGGATTTGAATCAAGAGCTACCCTTGAGACCCCATGAACTTAACCACCTACTTCCCTCTCCATGGCTTCGGCTGCTTCTCTGAAGCCTCTGCTTCATTCTGAGCCCTTAGTGTGCACCCAACTTTAGGCAGGCCAGAGACACAGCTGTGACTAAGACAGCAGCCCGTTCCTGCCCTGGGGGAGCTCTCAGGCTGTAGGGGAGACATTTGCCTTCTGTTCTCCCACAATGAACTCATTAACTATTGTGAGGAAAAAGTCAGCTTGCTGTGATAACTTATAACCCGAGGTGACAGACAGCTTCTCTCAAAGGGTACTTTCCTAGGGCAGTGCCCCGTAGCTCAGTGGGTAAGGGTACCAGCCATATACCTTGGTGGGTCAAACCCAGCCTGGTGCCAGCTAAAATAACAATGACAACTGCAATAACAACAACAACAAAAATAGCTGGGCGTTGTGGCGGCGCCTGTAGTCCAACTACTTGGGAGGCTGAGGCAAGAGAATCGCTTAAGCCCAAGGTTTGAGTCTGAGCTGTGATGCCACGGCAGTCTACCCAGGGTGACAGCTTGAGACTCTGACTCCAAAAAAAAAAAAAATAAGGGTACTTCCTAAATGAAGGGACACTAACTAGTCAGAGGAGTTGAGGACAAGAAGGAAGCACTGTAAGAAGAAGGCAGGGAGACAGCCTGTATAGCCAGAGCCAGGCACCACTTTCCCTTCTGGGGCTGCCCCGACCTGTGCATCTGCCCTGGGTTCTGCTGGTCATTTCTGCCCTAGGCAACTTCCCTAATAGGATCCTGGCCCAGCAAGGGAGAGGCCAGGTATGGCAGCACAGACCATCCATCTACCTCCTCTGCCCTTGGGGACAGTGTGGGCCGCTGGGCTCTGGCCTTCTCTTTACTCTCACAGACCTCCAACTCACTTCTGCTCCTTTTGATGTTTTGAACTCACGTTGCTTCCTGTCCTTATAGAACAGATTTTAACCGATCAACCTACAAGGTGCTAGGCACTATTTTTAGTATAGATACAACACTCAAAGTTGGCCAGGTGAAGTGGCTCATACCTGTAATCCTAGCACTCTAGGAGGCCAAGGCCTGAGGATTGCTTGAGCTCAGGGGTTCGAGACCAGCCTGAGTAAGAGTAAGACCTGCATCTCTGCTAAAAATAGAAAAAATTAGTTAGGCTTCATGGCAGGTACCTGTAGTTAGTCCCACTACTTGGGAGGCTGAGGCAGAAGGACTGCTTAAGCCCAGGAGTTTGAAGTTGCTGTGAGCTATATCTATGATGGCACTGTATATCTATAGTCTACTGTAGTCTAGCCCAGGTGACAGAGTGAGAACCTGTCTCAACAACAACAAAAAAGGCAGGGCACAGTGCCTCCCGCCTGTAATCCTAGTGCTCTAGGAAGTCAAGGCAGGTAGCTCGCTTGAGATCATGAGTCTGAGACCAACCTAAGCAAGAGTGAGACCCTATCTGTAGAAAAAAAATTTCTATTAGAAAAATTAGCTGGGTACTGCTGCAAGTGCTTATAACCCAAGTATTTGGGAGGCTGAGGCAGGCGAATCACCTGAACCCCAGGAGTTTGAGGTTGCTGTGAGGTATAACACCATGGTGCTCTAGCCTGGGATAACAGAGTGGACTCTGTTTCCAAAAAAAAAAAAAGAGAGATTTAAAGCAGCTGGGCACAGTAATCCTAGCACTCCAGGAGCCTGAGGCTAGTGGATTGCCTGAGCCAAAGCAAGACCTGATCTCTAAAAATAGCCGGGCTTTGTGGCGGGCGCCTGTAGTCCCAGCTACTCCGGAGGCTGAAGCAAGAGGATCACTCCAGCCCAAGAGTTTGAGATTGTAGGGTGGCGCCTGTGGCTCAAAGGAGTAAGGCGCTAGCCCCATATGCCAGAGGTGGTGGGTTCAAACCCAGCCCTGGCCAAAAAAAAAAAGAAAAGTGTGAGGTTGCTGTGAGCTGTGGTTCCATGGCACTCTACTGAGGGCAACATAGTGAGACTCTCTCAGGAAAAAAAAAAAAAAAAAAAGGCTAGGAGCCTATAGCTCATGCAGCTAAGGTGCCAGCCACATACACCAGAGCTGGCAGGTTCGAATCCAGCCCAGGTCTGCCAAACAACAATGACATCTACAAGCAAAAAATAGCCAGGAATTGTGGTGGGCGCCTGTAGTCCCCGCTACTTGGTAGGCTGAGGCAAGAGAATCACTTAAGCCTAGGAGTTGGAGGTTGCTGTGAGTTGTGATGCCATGGCACTCAACCCAGGGTGACAGCTCCTGAGGCTCTGTCTCAAAAAAAAGAAATACTGAAGTGAGCCTCAGGTATTTGGCTGGCCAACAAAGCAGAGGAAAGGGCTCAGTCAGTGGCAGAGGGACCATGGACACAGGCAGGAGGGGAGAAAAGGAAAGAGAGCTCTCCACATACTACTGCAGTGGAGGGTGTGTAAGGGAAAATGGCAGCTCTGTTATGGGAAGTTGAAGTGGCTCTGCTCAAAACTGCTGTGAGAAGGCAGGATCTTCCCAGGGCATTGGGGAGCCAGGGCAGGTTCTAGGCAGGGGGGAAGACAGGGTCAGGTCTGTACTGTCACAAGATCCTTCTGTCTGCAATATGTGAAGGTGTTTAGAGAGGGTACGTTTAGGGCAGGAGACCAGAGAGGAGGCTGTGGGTAGAGAAATGGGGGGGGGCTGTCAGCCTGAGGTGACAGGAAGGATGATTAGATGTTCTGAGGCTCACAGTCCCAGTAGTTCCTGGTGCTAAGGAGGCAGGATGAGAAAAAGCTAGTTTTTCCTCTGTGGGCCTCCATTCTCCCCTCGGTTAAATGAGTGGATGATCCTGACCAGAGAGGTAATGACTTGACAGCCAGTTCTCAGGTTAATTTGTATCAGCTACTTGGGGAAAAGATAAGCACAGTGGCTCGTGAGCCCATAGGTACAGGCTCAGGCCCACCTCTCATCTCAACCTCCTCAGAAGATATTGCCAAGGCCCTGGCCATGAGCTCTCAGCCCCATCTTGGGGGCCACCACCCAGCCCCTCTGGCAACTCCACCCAGCTGTGCCTGCGGTGTGAGTTCCCTACTCCTGCTGCCCCAGAGAGCAGACTTCCAGCTAGCAGGCCAGCCTGCTCCCTTGGTGAGCCCACATTAGGGCATCTAGTTTCCTTTGTCTGGGACACATGCTCTGTCCTGTCCCAGCTTCTCTTTGTACCCTTATTTCCCTCTCCCCTCTCCACATGTCATCTTTTTTCTGGGTTGAAACCTGGAGTCCTATCTCTGTCTGCTCAGTCTTGGCGGGTCTCTTAACCGGGGGATCTCTTCCTTCTCTGCTTCTGATTCCCCATCTCTGCAGATATGCTTCCTTCCTGTTTCTCTATTAATCCCTCTCTGTCTCCCACTCTCTTCCTCCCCAGTTTTTCTCTCCTTTCCCCGCAATAAAGTCACATTTGAGACATGTACTGTGCTAGGCTCCAAAGACATAGAAGCAAATCAGTCTCCAACCTTGGGCTTGAGGAATGCAACCCAACCGAGGGTTGGTTTGTTCAGGAAATAATCGCAGAGACCTCAGAGCCTGCCTCCTGCAGAGGAACCCAGATGTGGGCCTCAGCATAGCAAGTCCATGTGTTCTTCACAGCCCCAAAGGGCAATTGTGTTAACAGAGAAGTGAGCCCCTCAGTCACTAACTGGCAAGTGGTAGGGTTTATGTTCTTACAGATTCCACTTTCCTGCTTTTGGAATGGATGGCAGTGGCAGAGTGGATGAATGAGAGGAAAGCCTGGGCTTGGGAGGGGTAGAGACCTAGATTCTGCTCCTGATACCTTGTGTGACTGTGCGTGAGTGCCTTACCTCCCTCAGGTTCAGTGACCTTCCCTCAGTGGTGGCAAATGAATGCCAGCTACACGGGCTTATGTAGATGGGATGAGGTCCCACAGGTCCTGTGAAGCTGAACTCAGAGTGTATAGACTGCTAGGTGGCAGGTTAGGGGCAGGGAGAAGGTATGGGAGTGCCAGAGGACAGGCCCTGAACCTCCAGCAGGGGCAAGCCTGGCAGGCTTTCTGGAGTAGGAGTCTGGCTTGGCCCTCAGGCTGACTGGAAACTGACTGACTGTCATCTTGCCTATAGGAATCCTCGTAGCCCACTACCTCCAGAGCATCACGCCATGTCTGGCCCTAGGCGGAGAGCTAGTCTACCACCGGCGGCCCGGGGAAGAGGGCACTGTCATGTCCCTAGCTGGGAAATACACATGTGAGCCTGTGACCAGGACTTATGGGGGTGAAGGAGGAGGGGCTGGGGTTGAACTTCCAGGTCTGAGGGAGGAGGGGCTGAGGGCAGAGCCTCCAGGTCTGAGGGAGGAGGCCTGGATTCTCAGATGCCCAGGTCCCCTTGATAACCTGCTCTCACCCCCACCCTGTTTTCATTACAGTGAACAACTGGTTGGCGACAGTAACATTGGGCCAGGCAGGCATGCATGCAACATACTACCACAAGGCCAGTGACCAGGTGAGCTGCTCCAGGGACTGGCTGCAAGGGTGTTTTCCAGGCTCGTGTTGCCAGGGGCTGGTATGCCTGGAAGTCCTGATTGGGCAACTAACTCTTATGTGTTGCCCTGGCCCCCATAGCTGCAAGTAGGCGTGGAGTTTGAGGCCAGCACAAGGATGCAGGACACCAGTGTCTCCTTCGGGTACCAGCTGGACCTGCCCAAAGCCAATCTCCTCTTCAAAGGTAAAGGCCTCAGTTTCCCTTCATGGAAAACAAGTGAGAGGTGACTCAGCTCTGAGTAGGTGTGTAGGCCAAAAGAGATGATAGAGGACAGTGTGCTAGGACTCTGGGCCTCCAAATTACCTGGGAATGCTTGGGAAGTAGGCACCCGGGCCCCACCTCCTCTGTCACCCAGCCATACTGTTGTTTGCTCTGCACTTGGCCATTTCTCTCCCCCTAGAAGTGAAAGGCAGCTTGGACAGCATCTAGCCTACTCTGTCCATCTCACTTTAGTGGAAACTGAGACTGTAGGAAGATATAAGGCCATAGCCAAATCCAGAACCTCATCTGAGTCTGACTGGCTCTCATCCCAGTGTCTAGTGTTAAGTCTTTCTTCCTGGACTGGGCACAGTGGCTCACAGCTGTAATCCCAGCACTCAGGGAGGCCAAGGTCAGTGGATTGCTTTGAGCTCAGGAGTTACAGACCAGCCTGAGCAAGAGTGAGACCCCATCTCTACTAAAAACAGCAGACAGTGGACACCTGCTATCTGTCTAACCCCATGCTGAGCAGTGCTGGAGACACACACAACAGACCAGCCTTGTTTTAATGGGGTTTGCAGCGGGGAAACCGACCCAGCGGCAAAGAATGATGACCCAGAGTGGGCAGGACTGGCCTGAGAGAACCCAGGGTCATGGAGGACTTCTTAGAGGGGAGGAGGTCACTGAATGGGGAGCCATTTGCTCCCAGGGTCAAGTACTTGGGGGTTGAGACGATGCTTCTGGGACAGGGTGGGAAGTTGGCAAAGTCCTTTCATCCCATATGTCTACCCACAGGCTCTGTGGACAGCAACTGGATCGTGGGTGCCACGCTGGAGAAGAAGCTCCCACCCCTTCCCCTGACACTGGCACTTGGGGCTTTCCTAAATCACCGCAAGAACAAGTTCCAGTGTGGTTTTGGCCTTACCATTGGCTGAGCCCCTCCTGGCCCCCGCCTTCCACGCCCTTCCTCCTTCAGATCCCACCTCCACCTCACCCTGCCACGGAGGGGAGACCTGAGTACCCCTCCCCCTCCCTTCCCTCCCTTCTTGGGGGTCAGGGGAGGACAGTGGAAAGGAGGGAACCCACCACCCAGCAGCTGAGGAGGGAATTCTGGAACCAAGGATTCTGAGCAGCAGGGGCAGTGTGCCCCAGGGGCCTGAGGTCCTGGAAGGGATTCTGGAATGGAGGGGCACACAGGATCCAGAGCACCAGGGGCAAAGGGGCCAGATGACCTCAGGGAGGAGTGTTCTGGTGTCCCCCATCCTCCAAAGGGCCCTGGGCCCGCCCTGAGGGGGCAGCAAGAGGAGCTTCCCCATCCCTGGTCAGTCCACCCTTGTCCACTTTCCCCTCTACCCCTCTATATAAATCATGTTTATAAGTTATGGAAGAACCGGGACATTTTACAGAAAAAAAACAAAAAACAACAAAAAATATATACACACAAAAAAAGAAATCAAGATGGGAGGCCTTGGTTTTCCCATGTGTTGTATGGCCCTTTTTAAGCATGATCTTCCTGCAATTGCCAGTAGGGGGTGTTGGAGGTCCGGCGCGCGGAAGGGCCAAGGGCACTGCACTGAAGCTCTGCTTGGAGAACAGTCTGGCCCAGAATCACAGTCTCCCTGTTGGGGGACATCAGAGCCCTTGCCTCACCAGGAGGGCAGGATCTCAAGGTCACTCACCCCAGCTTGGCCTGGTTGGTGTGGCTGTTATAAAGGACTTTGTCCCTGCAAACTAAAGCAACAGGATGGCAAAGCCTCCTGGGTGCTAAGATGGGGGTGGGGTGCTGGGACTCCAGGGTGGTCTCAGATTCCAAAAGGAGTGGAGGATGTAGGGTGTTGGGACAACATGAAGGATTTACATTACTGGGAAAGCTTCTGGACAATTAAGGAACTGCTGAGGACTACTGCCCTAAGGAGAAGCTGCTGGAGGCCAGTGGGTTGGCTACGGGGTGGGGGCTGGCTCACCTGGACCCAAGTTGGTGTTAGGATTCTGCAGAAACATGGGCTGGTTAAACTAGACACCCACCCTCACTCCTGACCCCTCTCTGGAGAGGATAGTGGGTAGTGCTGATCCCAAATTACCCAGAGAAGCCATCTTGCCTCCTCTGAAGCTAAAGCAAACATGCTTGGCCTAGTCCTGCCACAGGGGCTACCTGGAACCAGGTGTTCAGCCTTCTCATCCCAGTGTTGCCACCTCCCCAAACCATGAAGGAATCATAGCTCCTCTTAGCATTTGCCTCATTGCTAAAGCTCACGTTTCTTTTTTTGAGACAGTCATTTTGTCATCCTGGGTAGAGTGCCCTGGGGTCACTGCTCACAGCAACCTCAAACTCTTGGGCTTAATTTAAGAGATTCTCTTGCTTCAGCCTCCCAAGCAGCTGGGACTATAGGCACCTGTCACAACACCCAGCAGTTTTTAGAGATGAGGTCTCACTGTGGCTCAGGCTGGTCTGGAGCCTCTGAGCTCAGACAATCCACCTGCCTTGGCCTCTCAGTGCTAGGATTACAGTTGTGAGCCACAGCACCAGGCCTAGGTGTCTTACCTCTAAAACAGCTGGGGTTTATGTGACAGGACTGCCAGGAAGGTGACAGTCATTAATGTGTAGAACCTACTGTTTGCCAGGTGCTGCCCTCCATGCTGAATAGCTTACTGTGTTACCAATCTGGCATAAGTGCAGCTACTCCCCCAGTTTTATGGACAAAGACACTAGATGCTCAGAGAGGCCTTGCCTGAGGTCACCACGGCTGGCAACTGGCAGAGCCAGGATTAAGTCCCTGACATGTGGCTGCAGAAACCCATCCAGACAGCAATGCTACTTCAGGCCCTGTGGAAAGCACATGTGACTCCTGGAATCTGCAATGCCTGTGCCAGCCAGGGGGAGGTGGTAGCTCATCTCACAAGTGAAGATAGGGGTTCACTTACGTGCCCAAGGTCACCGCCAAGCAGGGAACTAGGAAGGAAGCCCAGGTTCCACTCTCAAGGACTAAGCTTTTAATTTTTATTTTATTTATTTATTTATTTATTTTGAGACAGAGCCTCAAGCTGTCGCCCTAGGTAGAGTGCTGTGGCATCACAGCTCACAGCAACCTATAACTCCTGGGATCAAGCGAGTCTCCTGCCTCCGCCTCCCAAGTAGCTAGGAACACAAGCACCCACCACAACACCCGGCTGTTTTTTGGTTGCAGCTGTCACTGTTGTTTTGGCGGGCCGGGGCTGAATTCGAACCGGCCACCTTAGGTGTATGTGGCTAGCGCCTTAGCCATTTGAGCCACAGGCGCCGAGCCAGGACTAGGCTTTTAGCAGAAGCATCACACTGTTGCACTCTTCCCATCCTATTTCTGTCCAGGTTCCCCTTCTCTGGGACCTAGGAATCCAAACTTCTAGCTCCCTCCCACTTAGACCCCAGCCCCTCCCCAGGTTTTATAGTCTATCTACAGGGAAGGGGTACTTTGGGAGCAGTCTGCTAATTGCTTCTCCTTGCCCAGCCCATAGAATGGAGGCACACATCTGGATTACTGAGTGATGTGTCCACCTCCCTTCCTGTGGGCTGGGGGGGAGGAGGGGGTAACAAGGCCTCCAAGCCCCACCTCCTTCCTCCTCCCCGCTGTGTGTGTATGTGGGGGGGGAACCAGCCCACCGCGTGACTGGGGGCTGGCCCAGCTGGACCTACCCCTGAGGGAGGGGGCGGGACAGGGGGAGCCCTATAATTGGATGAGTCTGGGCTCCCTGAGTCCTCCTCAGCCCCAGCGGAGGTGAAGGACGCGGTTCCCAGAAACCGGTGAGAAGCACAGTTGGGGGAACAGGGACCAACCAAGGGGTCTCTGGACAGATGGGACTGGGACATCAGGGAATCCTGGCCTCCAAGAATAAAGAATTTCAGGATAGCTGTTTGGGAACAGGCTGGGGTACAGGAGGTGACTGACCTACACTTGAATCAGGACCGACCCAGAAGATGTGGGTGAGGCCAGGGGCAAGGGCCTGTACCTAGGAAGGGCTGGGCATCCGGGGCGTCCGGGGAGTAAGGTAGAGGGTCAAGGGAAGCAGTTAGACTTGGAGAAAGAAGCTGGAGATGAGCCACAGCAAAACCCTACGAGTTGCCATTTACTGAGTACCTATTGGGTGCCCCCGTTGTCTTAATATTTGCACAGTTGGGGACTGGGGATTAGTGGAGAAGGGTAGCTAGACAGGGGTTGAAGTAGGACGTTTAGATGGTGATTAAATTAGCTCATAAATGGAAGATGGCACTTCGATGTGAAGCTGGAGCTTAGAATGTGAAGGTAGAATGTGAAATGCGAAGCAGAAACTTGGAAAGCCTAGTGGAGACTCAGATGGAATCGGTGGAGGATTGGGGGGAGGGTGGAATTTGAACCCTGGGAGAGGGCAATGGAATTTGGGCAATGGGGGCTGTCCTGGGGATGAGGAGACTGGAGAAGAGTTTGAGGGAATTAAACCCACAATGGAGGGGTGGATTGGTAAATGTTTGTAGTTTGATTAGGCTGGCTCCGATGTGGGAACTAGGCAAGGCTTTGAAGGCTGGGCCGGGGTGGGGCCGGGGAGAGGTGGGGGGCGAGGCGAGGAGTCCTCCCTGGCTGTTGATTGACAGTTTCTCCCCCCTCCCCCCAGACTGACCAATCGCAGTCGGGAAGATGAAGGCTCTGTGGGCCGTAGTGATCGTCACGTTCCTGGCAGGTAGGGGCAGGGCTCGCTCTTGTTCTCTTCTCCCCCTCCTAGCCTCATCTCAACCTCCTAGGCTCCTCACTCAGGCCCTGGGGTTCCTCTTCTGCTCGTCTATTTCACCCTGGAGAGGAAGGCCCATGTGGGAGGCCTTTCTGATATTCACTGGTTCTGTGTAACTGCCTCAGTTTTCCCCATCCTTAAAGTGGGTGTTACTACAGTTTCTAATGCGTTGTTGTCAGATAGGTAGTGAATATTAGACAGGTGTCAGCTGTGATCATTTTTATTCTTCATCAACCCAGCATATTCCTGCATGGGGACGACAAAGACAATAAATGCTTATCAAGTGATTAGATTAGACACACTACAACCCACTCCCTGCCCACCAATGGCTCCAAAGAAGTCCATGAGCCAGTTTGCAGAGCACCTACTCTGTACCAGATACCGTGTGTGTGGAGAGGGCCAAAGGACCCTGACACACCATGAACTTGTTCTGCACAGGATGCCAGGCTGAGGTGGAGCCAGCACTGGAGCCAGAGGTGCAGGACCTGGCTGGATGGCAAACAGGCCAGCCCTGGGAGCAGGCAGTGGTTCGCTTCTGGGATTACCTGCGCTGGGTGCAGACACTGTCTGACCAGGTGCAGGAGGAGCTGCTCAGCTCCCAGGTCACCCAGGAACTGACGTGAGTGCCCCCACCATAGCCCTTCACCCTCCTAGCGGCCAGTGCCTCTGGACCCCTGACCCTCCACTGGTCTGGGTTTCCTTCTGTCCCTGTCACCAAGTCTCAATCATCTGGGTCTCTGCTGTTTCCTGCTTCTTTCCATTTCTGACTCCTGCCTTTTCTCCTCTCCGCTTCCCTCTCTCAGCACTGTCTCTTCCCACCCCCTTTTCCCTCAGTTGCTCACACTCAACCCCTTCTCTCTTTCTTTGTCCTTCCTTCACTCATCCTGTTCTTTTGTGTCTACCTCTGCTCTCTGCTTCTGTCTCTGTCTCCTCCTCTGGACCTCTGCCTCCTTCCTTCTCTCCCTCTTTGGGGGGTCTCTTAGGCTCAGTCCCCATCCCTGCCCCTACCCCAGTGACTCTGCCCCTGCCTCTCCCTGCGTGTACACCCTCACACCCTGTCTCCACAGGGCACTAATGGAGGAGACCATGAAAGAGGTGAAGGCCTACAAGTCAGAGCTGGAAGAACAACTGAGCCCAGTGGCAGAGGAGACCCGGGCCCGGCTGTCCAAGGAGCTACAGGCGGCGCAGGCCCGTCTCGGTACGGACATGGAGGACTTGCGCGGCCGGCTGGTGCAGTACCGCAGCGAGGTGCAGGCCATGCTGGGCCAGAGCACCGAGGAGCTGAGGGCTCGCCTCGCCTCCCACCTGCGCAAGCTGCGCAAGCGGCTGCTCCGCGATGCCGAGGACTTGCAGAAGCGCCTGGCAGTCTACCGGGCCGGGGCCCGTGAGGGCGCTGAGCGTGGTGTGAGCGCCATCCGCGAGCGCCTCGGGCCGCTGGTGGAGCAGAGCCACGTGCGCGCCGCCAACGCGGCCACCCTGGCCAGCCAGCCGCTGCGGGAGCGTGCCCAGGCCTGGGGCGAGCGGCTACGCGGGCGGCTGGAGGAAATGGGCAGCCGGGGCCGCGACAGGCTGGATGAGGTGCGCGAGCAGGTGGAGGAGATAAGGGCCAAGGTGGAGGAGCAAACCACCCAGATGCGCCTGCAAGCCGAGGCCTTCCAGGCCCGCCTCAAGAGCTGGTTCGAGCCCCTGGTGGAAGACATGCAGCGCCAGTGGACGGAGCTGTTGGAGAAGGTGCAGGCCGCTGTCCAGGGCACCAGCGCCACCCCTGTGCTCAGCAAGAACCACTGAGTGCCCAGGCGTGGTACCTGGTGGGCCCCACTCCTGCCCCGTGCCCCCTGCCTCTTCTCAGCCAGCAGCAGGAGGCCCTGTTCCTGCTCTGGCAGTCCTGATGGGCCCTAGCTTAATAAAGATGTATCCAGCTTCACAGCAGCTGCTGGTTCTCCCTGTGTGATTCCTCACAGCCCAGCCTCAGTTTCTCTTTCTGTCTCCAGTTGTCAGCTCTATTCCCTCTGCGTGTGTCTCTGTGTCCTTGTCTGCCTATTTCAACTCTCACCTTTCCTTCCCTCTGTTACTTTCTCTTTTTTTCTTTCCCCCCTTTTTTTTTTAGAAGGAATTGCCCTGGGTAGAGTGCTGTGCCATCATAGCTCACAGCACTCTTAAACTCCTAGACTCAAGCAATCCTCTTACCTCAGCCTTGCGAGTAGCTGGGACTACAGACCCCCACTACAACACCTGGGCTATTTTTATTTATTTATTTATTTATTTATTTTTTGAGACGGAGTCTCAAGGTATCTCCCTGGGTAGAGTGCCATGGCATCGCAGCTCATAGCAACCTCCAACTCCTGGGCTCAAGCGAGTCTCCTGCCTCCGCCTCCCAAGTAGCTGGGACTACAGG
>CAUYQV010166030.1:0-37034 GCA_963574575.1 Galagoides demidoff | reverse complement strand
TAAAAATACAAATATAAAATAATCACCAGGAATCCTACACCCCGACATAATCACTTAGAATATTTTGGTATATTTTCTTTTTCTTCTATATACAATCACACATAGTAATAAAGCTTGGATCCACATTAACATTCAAAATGGTCACCTCGTTGAATATCCTTATTCATAAATCTTTGCACATATTTCTAATTATTTCTTTATAGAAGATTATTGAGCTGGGAATTACTGGATCAAAGATTACGTATTTCTTGAAAATATCGTGCCTAATGATCATCTGCCTTTCAAAAAGTCGTAACAATTTATACGCCCAAAAGAAATCTAGGAGAAGACTTGTTTCACTCTACCCATACTAATAATGGCCATTGTTACTTAAAAAGAAATTTGCAACTTGAAGAGTTTAAAAAGAATCTCCCTTTCATTCCTGTTATCATTAGTTTTTCTGTGTAACAGATCACCCCTAAAATAGTGATTTACAGAAGTAGCTTTTTGTTGTCATTAGCTAATGATCTGTGGGTCTGAAATTTGGGCATTCATGCATCTTGATGAGTTGCTATCAGCTCACAGGCTCTTGGGGGTTTGCTGCTTACTGGTAGCAAGGGAAGGGAAGTGTGTGACGGGATAGTGTGCCTCTTCTCGTCCGGCAAGCTAGCTGGGGCTTCTTTATGTGGCTGGGGAGCGGTTCTGAGCACATCAAGGTAGGACAAACCTAGTACATGAAGACTTTTCACATCTGTTAACATCCCTTTGGCTGGAGCGAGTCTCATGGTGTTGGCCTGGGAGCAGACTCTTTGCCCTTCACATAGTAGGGAAGTATGAATAGAAAGAGGGAAAGACCTTGTTTGTGGCAATCTACCAAGCTTATTACAAACAAAATAGAACAAGGCCAAATACTCATTGAGCAATTAATTGTGGGCCAAACCCTTTTCATGTATTTATCTCATTGAATCCTCACAACTGTCCTGTTAGGACTATTATCTCCATTTTACAACTTGTACCAGTTGGAGCTCAACCAGAGAAGCAACTACAAGATATATAGGAAGAGATTTATTGTAAGGAATTGGCTGCATACAATTGGGGCGGTTGGCTAGGCAAGTTCGAAATATGTAGGACAGTGGAGGGTGCTGGAATTTGCAGGCATAGGATGAAGATGCCGTCCACAGGTGGAATTTCTTCCTCATCTTGGAAGCCTCAGTTCTGCTCTTAAGGCCTTTTGATTGATCAAATCAAGTCTACCCAGGTTATGTAGAATAATTTCTCCTACTTTACGTCAACTGATTATGAGCTCTAATAACATCTGCAAAATACCTTCATAGCAACACCCACCTAGATTGGAGTTTGATGGATAACTGGGGAACCAGAGCTCAGCCACATCAACAAATCTGAAGAGACCTTACCAAGGACCCAAGAGAGGTTAAGGAACTCCTCTCAAATCACGTGGCCATCAATGTGGCAGAGCTGGAACTGAAATGTAGCTCTGTTTTTGGAGACCTCAGTATTAATAATTGCTACATCCGCTGGAGGCCTTTCCGAGGGTGGCTGCTGGGTCTGCGGACGCCGCTGCCTTTGGAGTGTCCTTTGCCCTCCCGCCTGCGTTGAAACCAATAAAGGCCGTTTCTGCTGAAAAAAAAAAATAATTGCTACATCCCTATTTGGATTTGATTGGCATTTCTTGGATTATGAGTGATGTTTAATACTTTTATACATATATTGGCATCTGAGAATTCTTTTTTATTCCAAATTAATATGTAGTACATATTATTAGGTTGTATAGTTTGCTTTTATAAGGTTAAAGTATGGGTTGTAGTTGTGTGAGTATTTTTTTCTTTGTAAGTTTTTCATCTCCGCTGAGGTAGGGGATAGCATTTTTGCAATGAGGATGTAAAGGGCCCCTGGGAAGAGGCAGAGTGCATCTGTAAGCGCAGAGGTGGGTACTGAGGGGCATTTCCTCTTGTTGTGGTAGATGAGATCAACAAGTTACCACATACTCAGTGGTCTAAAGCACACAAATGTCTTGGTTTTCATTCTGGAGGTCACAGATCAAAAATCAGTCTTGGTGGGTTAACCTCATGGAGTTGTCATGGCTGCATTCTTCCTGGAGGCCCTCACCTTGTGCCTCCCTCATCTCAGCCAGGCTCTAGGGGCTGCTTGAGCTCTTTGGCTCAGAGGCTCTGACCTCTGCTTTCCTTGACACGTACACTTCATTGACTCTGCTATTTCCCTATGAGAAGGATACTTCTGATTACATTTGGCCCACCTGGATAATTCAGGACACTCTCCTTAAGACCCATAATTTGGTCATGTCTGAAAATCCCCTTTTGCTGTATAAAGTCACATTTTCACATGTTCTGTGAATTAGGGTATGGACATCTTTGGGGGCCATCATTCTATCACAAGGGTTATGGTGTGAGGCCTCCCTTTGATTATGGCGCATGTTGGAAGGTGGGTTGGGACAGACACTAAGAGACTTGAGTATCTTTTGCAGTGAAAGGGCACTGCACTGGCATCAGAAGACAGAGCCTCAAATCTTGGTTCCACTTCCATCTAACCATTCTATGGTCTCAGCTTACTGCTCAACAAAGTTTGCACCCTGACCTTAATCAGTGGTTACTGTGGGCCTGTGGGATTTTTATAAATGAATGAATCTATGTATAGACAAATCACAGGGGAGCTGTGCCCATTTCTCACACATACGGAGATTCTGTAGTGATGACTAAGAAACACCATGCATTCATTTAAAAAGGGTTGCTGAATTCATAGTAGCTATTTTCAGCCCATAGCCTCTGCAAAACTATTAACATATGGAGAGTCGGTGAACTTACTTTTAAAATGGGGTTTAGAAGGAACACTTCTACATGGCAGGTGGGACTGCAAACTAATATAGCCCTTTTGGAAAGAAGTATGAATAATTCTCAAGGAACTAAACGTTGACCTACTGTTTGATCCCACAGTATAATTACTAAGTATCTACCCAGATGAACAAAAATCATTTCACAACAAAGACATTTGCACCAAAATGTTTATAGCAGCCCAATTCACAATAGCCACGTCATGGTAGCAGCCTAAATACCCATCAACCCATGAATGGATAAACCAATTGTGGTATATGTAGACTATGGAATACTGTGCAGCCATAAAAGAGGGAGATTTTACATCTTTTATGTTTACCGGACAGAGCTGGAACATATTCTTCTTAGTAAAGTATCTCAAGAATGGGAAAAAAGCATCCAATGTACTCAGTACTATTATGAAACCAATATAGATACACTTACACATTCATACTGAATGATAAAACACAAAGAAAGTCCAGAAAGAAAGAAAGGAGAGGAGGGAGAGGGGAGGGGAGGTGGGAGGACAGTGGAGGGAGGGTATTTATTGGGATCTCACCTAATGTGCACAAGACAAGGGTACATTTCAAAACAACTCAGAGTATATTATAAATGTCTTACCACAAAAATAACTAAGTGAGGGGATGGTTATGTTAATTAGTTTGATTTAAATGTTCCATACTGTATATCAAATTATCACATTGTACCCCATAAGTGTATACAGTTATGATTTAATAAAAATTAAGTAAAAAAATAAAATGGGGTTTAGAATCATTAGGGTGGGTAGATTTTCCCAGTTATAAGAGTCCTTTCTAACTGAAGATGAACAGAGACCTGGTTTTTTCAGAAGGGGAGAGGTGTGGGTGGAGCTGCCTTCCAGGAAGGTCATGCTGGGTGTGATGTGGGCCATGGACGGAGCAGAGCTTCTCAGCCTTGCAGCTTGTAGGAATGGCCTGGATCACACTGATGCCTGGGTCCCATGCCCACACACTTCTGTTGTAGTTGGTCCATCCGTGGTGCCTGGGCATGGGGAGTTAAAGACTCCCTAGGTGGTTCTAATGTAGTGGTGGGTCGCAACCCGCAGGAACCGTATTAAAGGGTTGTGGCATTAGGAAGGTTCGGAACCACTGTTCTAATGTGTAGCAAAGTTAAGGAACCACTGGTTCAAGGTTTATTACTCAGCAAGAAGCTGAGATGGCTCGTGTGAGGAATAATGAGGCTCTGACTTCGTTCAGGTGAAAGGTAATGAAACTGGTCGGACAGCAAGGAGGGGGCAGTGGAGACTCTGCAGAGAGGGAACCAAAAGCACCTGGAAGGGGATTGCATTTAGGAATCAAAGATGTCAAAGGTATTCTGAGATTTCAACCTTGATCTTAATAATAATTGCAATAATAACATAGGAGGAGGAAGACAAACCTTCTGTGTGCCCTGCACTGTAAGCACAACCGTGTGTCATCTCTGTTTCTCCTCACAGCAATCCTATGAGGTAGGAGCTCCAGCTGTCCCTGCAGATGGTGACTGGCTGGGCTAGCAGCCAACTTCAAGTATGTCTGAGTCACACTCTGTGCAATGTCTTCCTGACGTGTGGATCCTCTCACCAAGAAGACTCCTTAGCTAATCTAGGTGAGACCCAACTGCAGGTCAGTCACACACCCACCAGGGCTCAACTCTAGACCCTAAAAGACATGGTTGTCACTGTCAAAAGCTAAGGTGGGTGGATTGCCTGAGCTCACAGGTTCGAGACCAGCCTGAGCCAGAGCAAGACCTTGTCTCTAAAAAATAGCCAGCATTGTGGTGGGTGCCTGTAGTCCCAGCTACTTGGAAGCCTGAAGTAAGAGAATACCTTAAGCCAGTGGTTCTCGACCTGTGGGTCATGACCCACAGGAACTGTATTAAAAGGTTGCAGCATGAGGAAGGTTGAGAACTACTGCACTTTTAAGCCTAAGAGTTTGAGGTTGCTGTGAGCTGTGATACCATAGCACTCTACCAAGAACGACAGAATGAGACTCTGTCTCAAAAACAAAACAAAACAAACAAGCAAAAACAAAACAACAACAACAAAAAACTAAGAGCAATGCTTATCCAACTTCAGGAGCTTGCACTGAACCAAATTCTCCTGCAGCCCCTCTCTCAGGCCTGCTTCTCCTGAGCCAAAAGATTTTCAGTGTTCCACGTGACAAGTTTAAGGAGGACAATTTAGTAGCCCTGATAAATGCAAAGAGATTACTTAGAAGAGATGATTTAAAAGGTGCGTTGGCAAGCATGAAACATTTACATGCTATTAGTATGCCCTTACACTGGGATGATGCAATAATCGCTAACTCTTAGGTTCCGATACCTGAGGGAAAGGTTTAAATGATTAAAATGTTGAATTGAGTCTCATTGGTATACTGTGCTTTCCAATTATGTAAGATGTGTAGCCCCGAAGCCAGCTCCTGGGCCTGAGGGAGGAATGGTAGTTAATCATGTGGGCATGAAAGATGCTGCTTTGCCCTTATCTGTAGAATGACAATAAGAATCATCAATAGTCATTGAGATTATCGCTATTATTATTTTGGTTCAAAGCAACAGAACTTTGTTGTCTGACAGTTCTGGAGGCTAGAAGCCTACAATTTGGGTATCAGCGAACTTTCTCCCTACTTTGCTTCTTCCCAGCTTCTGGGGCTTTGCTTGAGGTCCTGGGTGCTGCTTCACTCCAGCCCTGTCCTTGTCATCACATGGCGTTCTCCCCATGTGTCTCCATCTTCACATGGTCATCTTATAAGGACCCCAGTCATGTTACATTAGTGACTCACCCCACGCCAGTCTGACCTCATTTTCACTTAATTATTTCTTTAATAACTCAGTTTCCTAATGAGGTCACATTTTGATGTCCTGGAGGTTAGGTCTTTGGTATTTCTTTTTGGGAGAGGACTCAATTCATAACATCTGCCTCCACCATATTTTATTCCAGGGCTTTTTACCATAAACTTCCTTCATTCCCCTCCCCCTACATTTTTGTTTATTGAGATTTTATCACTTAACTCTCACAATAATTCTGTGAAGGAAGCCATTATTATCCTTCTTTTGCAAATGAGAAACTTTCTGAAGGCCATACAGCTTGTATTTGGAGGCAGGATTTGAACCCACATGGTTGACTCTTTTCCCTATATCCACTCATGTTGCTGTGAAGAAGACAGGAGATAAGAACATACCTGAAGGTAGTGGCCTACAAACAGTTAATTTTATTAAAATGAATTCATTAAGCAGATACTGAGCATCCGCTGGGTGTAAGGCACTTTGCTGGTGCTAGGGAGGCAGGCGGGTCAAGGTAGCCGTGACTGTGAATGGACATGACAGTCCTTGGAGGACAAGTTCAAAATCCAATAGCCACACAAACGGGATATCTAAGTTCAAACTAAGCTTTGACTTCTAAAGAAAACTGACCTAGTTTTAAGAGTGTTTAACTGGGAACTGGCCAAAACAGAGGGAGAGGGACACCAAAAAGGGACACCAAAAATAATGTGCCCATTATTAATAGAGGAGTGGCTTGGATGGACACTTGTGTAACCAAATAAATAAGTAATCTAGTGTACTTTCAATGTCATGGGATAAGGCCCATTAGTGGATTATGAAATCAGTTAATGGTCACAACTGGCACTTAGAAAATAAAGTAGAATGGAACCAAATATCAGAGTTCAGTCCACAGAGGAGGGAGGTTCTGTGTGTGATCTTATGTAAAGTATATATTGTAATGTGCCATCGGCTCCTCTGAATTTGCATACCAAACACAAAGAGGTCAGCACAAAAGGGCCTAGAGTTCAGCAAAGACAAGCATTAAGAAATCTTCTTTTCCAGTTCTATGTAAAGGGCTGATTAGCTACCTGAGCAGGAGTGTATGTAGATGACAGATGTACAGTGCTGGTGGCTGCAGCTGGTGCACACAGTAGGTGTTCAGGTACCTGTTGGGGAAGTCAGGACAAAAGTTGCCATCCAGATGTTGCCTCACCTCACAGCTCGCTCTCAGAGTGAGATGCTGTTTCAGCATCGGAACATGCCCCATTCTACTTTCTTAGAGTTATTCAAAACTCATTAAGGGTGTAGAGTCGAGTCGAGGAAGAATTGGGATGTGTATAGATGCTTTATAGTTCCTGTCCAACCATCCATCGCTCTGACCCAAACCTGGAGGTGTGTTTATAAAGTGACAGGTTGACTACAGGGGTGCTGGCCTCACACTCCGGCTGAGGGTGCCCTCATTTTCTCCTTCTGTTGGTACCGTTGTTTAAATAAGCTAAGCTGGGCAGCAGCAGGATTTATTCAACGCTGAGCAGCAAGCGTTTTAACAAATCAGCGATGTTTAGTTCTAACTAATCCCCCACCTCTCTGAGCTTTTAGATTTTTCTTCTGCGAAGATGGCAGACCAGCAAATTAAAACACTGACTGGTTTTTGAAGGTTGGGCTATTGCTTAGTGCCATGAAAAATGAGCTGCCCCAGACTTAAAGGGCTTTGGGGACAACTAGCATGAGAACTAAAGCAGAAGTCAAAAAACGGCTGCGGGTCTGGTATGTCAAGCCCTCAGCAGAGTGGGGACATTGTTTAGTGAAGCTTCAGGCACTTCTGGCGTCCTGTGGGAGTCTCAGATCTGAGAGCACAGCCCACTTGGGCTTGTCAGTTTTCATTTCTGACCTGGGGCCCCATGTGAGGAGCTGGACTTCATCCTGGACTCCTTCTTCCTCACAGTTAATCACCAGTTTTGAGCTGCTTATCTTCTAAGTAACCTCCAGCTTCCTATCTGTCTCCATTCCCCCCAGCTGATACCATCCTTGTCTAGGCCCCTGGGTTCCCCCGCAGCCTCCTAACCTCTGTGTGCCCTGGTTTGCAGGAAGCTAGGCTAGGGTCACCCCTCCCTCCAGCCTAAGCTCTTCCAAGCCCCTCTATCGCTGTCACATGAAGGCCAAACCCTTGCTGGCTCCCACTCCCTCTGGTCCTCTCTCCTGCTCTTTAACCCCAGCCACACTGAGTGCTGTCCCCTTCCCACCCCCACCCTTCTTCTTCATTTAGGCAGGTCCCACTCTATCTTTAGGCCTCACCACTTGGGAGGCGCCGTCTCCCCAAATTCCCCTGCCCCAACGTGTCCAGCTTAAGACTGAGATTTCTCCTGTGCTAATTCAGATTAATGGGGGGTATTTGCCTGGAATGCTAGTTTAGGAAGGTTTTTGAGGCCAGGATTGGTGGGAAAAAGAGCTAGGAATGATTTGAGGTGTTGGCAGTGGAAGGGGGAGTGAGTGTGTGCAGCTGGCTGGGCCACCCAGCACATGAGACTTCCCCTCCCAGGTCCGGCCGCTCCTTGCCTCTCACATTCCTAATGGTGCTCACACTGATCTCACCTTCTCCAAATGCCTCTGTGTGCAATTACAGCTGCACAATATAGCCCTGAAATGCTCCATAATTGCGTTATTTTTGTCTCCTGACCTGGGCTGGAAGCTTTGGGAAAACAGAAAGCTTTTAATCCAACCCCCTCTGTTCCCATCTAGCAAAGGTGGAAAACAGGACCTGAGGGGTGGATGCCGCAGTGGCCCTTTGCTCTGGCTCCCCAGGACCCTGCACACGGACACTCGTTCTTGAGTCTACACACTCCTACAGCCTCAGAGGTCCTACACTCCCCGCTGCGTCTCTAGGCTCACCACCTGCTGCATGCCCCACCCCCAGCCCTCTGCTGGCACCTGCGCCCTCCTTGGGCTTCTCACAGCTTCTGCCTTCAAGTAGCAATTCAAGTGTCACCTTCTCAACAACCCTTTCCTGACCCCCTGCCTACTCCTTTGCGACCCTCTAGAACCTTACCTTGCTATATATTCTTTAAATCACATTCTCACGTTCTGAAATTTTTTTCTTATCTCTCTCTTCCCATCTTCCCTTGCCCTCTCCCGCCATTGAGTTTTGTTTATGTTGTTCTCACTGTATCCCCAGGTCTAGTGCTGTTGCTGAGTGGATGGATGAATAAACAAACCAAGAAACGAATGAATGAATGCCTAGGGAAAGGGCTGGGTTTATTTACTTACTTATTTTTGGAGATTGATCCAAGAGGATCCTTTCCCCAGATTGTTTGCTTCCCAGGTCTTTGTGGTTATGGCCTTGGTTGTGCAAGTTCAGGAGAACTAGAGAGAGCCTCTTGCTTTCTGGGAGAAAGCAGAGTGTTTACTGAAAAGAAAAACACGGTAAGAGGAAGGAAATGAAATGACTGCTGGATTTCTGTGTGGACTGGCCACCTCCCTGCCTCCTGGAAAGAAAGGAGGCTGTGAAAGGGCCCCTTCCCATGGCCATATTTGCTGAAAGGATGCACCATGTTTCACTGCTGACTCACCAGAGAGGAACAAACACCCTCTGTCCATCGGGCTCTGAGCCTGGGACTTAAGAGCCCTGAAGAATTTTAAGGGGGTTTAATGTTTCTCAGCAGAAACTGCACGTGGAGAAAGGAAACAGGGAAGGAGGAAAGCATTTTACTGTACCCTCTTTGGGCTTAACAAACAAGGCCTGTTTCCCAGTAGAATGCTCTTTTTTTCTTTTTCTTCTTTTTCTTTTTTTTTTTTTTTTGCAATTTCCATTGCCAAAGCCTTTTCAGCTGATGCTCAAAGCCTCTGTTTCCTTCACGTTTAGGTGGAAAGCAGCTTAATCCATCATCTCTATTTGTTTTTAATATTTTTTACTGTGATCAATTTGGAAAATACCAAAGCACAGAGGAAGAAAATGAAAGCAATCACTATTCCTGGCATTCAGAAGCAACTCGTTGGCTTTCGTGTCTCTCATGTATATTTATGGTGATTGAGAACACATCATATATACAGCTTTTCCGTTTGACAATATGCCATAAAGAATTATGAGCATTCTCATTTGAAAAAAACAAACAAACAAACCTGTCTTGCTATCTTTTTTTTTTCTTTTTTATTGTTTGGGATTCATTGAGGGTACAAAGAATTAGGTCACGCTGATTGCGTTTGTTAGGTAGGGTCCCTCTTATAATTGTGTCCCACCCAATTATGGGTGGCATGTGCCATGGCATCCTAACTCACAGCAACCTCAAACTCCTGAGTTCAAGCGAGTTTCCTGTCTTAGCCTCCCAAGTAGCTGGGAATACAGGCACCTGCCACCACACACAGCTAGCTTTTTCCTTCCTTCTTTCGTTTTTTTCTTTTTTAAGTAGAGATGAGGTCTCAGTCTTGTTCAGGCTGGTCTTGAATTCCTGCGCTCAAGCAACCCACCCACCTTGGCCTCCCAGAGTGCTAGGATTACAGGCATGAAGGTACCCGGTCTAGTGAAAACTATTTAAATCACCTTGTTTTCCTTTACTATGGAGGTTGCAAAGTAAAAAGTGCCCTTTTTTTTGCAGGGGTTGAGGGGGTGGACATGCAATTTGTTTGGGCCAAATCAGATGAAAGTAGATTCCTGAGGTTGATTTTCTTCTTAAATAAGAAGGATCGACTTAAAAAGAGAAGACTTTTGGCCTTTACTCTCCTCTCTTTTTTCTTTTTAGAATGTCGATATGACGCTTGGAATGCTGCAGCCGTTTGAAAAACATGAGGACAAAATTCACAAGCAGAGGACAGGATAACAGGAAAACAGTAGAAACTGTTAATGATTTTCATGGCAACTTCTCCAGCTATGAGCTGTCTACCTCTGGAATTCTTGACAAGTGAGAAAAATATTTTATATACTTGGTTAAGCCACTACGTGTGGGTTTTTTTGTTATTTGCAACTGAATATTCTCTAAAACATTTCAAGATGCTTGACATTTGATCAGATCATTATATATGTCCTGTATCCCTCCATGCTCCATGCCAAATCCTCAGCTTTTAAACCTGGAATGGCTATGTTCAGAATAATATACCCCATCCAGCAAGGTACCTGCTTCAGGATTCACTTCAGTGGGAGTCCATCACCTCGGGCTGAATTTTCAATCTCTCCTATTGTGTAGGTTGTAAAACTTTTCTGTTTTTACACTCTCTTGAGTGGCCAACTCACCATCTCTTCTGTGTATCACAGGAGCACAATGCCTTGTGGAGGGCAGCAGAAGCTAAGGAAATATTAGTTGCTTAATTATTTGATTTTGATTTTCTGATTTCTTAATTACAGAATATATAAGGATTTCTGAGACTGTTGATTTAGACATCTTTACAGAACCCACAAACACAAATGCTGTTTGTTTTTAAGAATGCTAAGCAGAGCTGTCAAAATGACATTAACTTATTCTTTGGCTTAAAGGATATTTTTAGCTTCCTGTCATCCATCACTTAATTATCATCACAGCTATATATCTCTGTCTGGGGATGGGATAACACCTATGAAAGAAGGATTGTATTTTGAAATACCTAGAAGTGATTAGTGAGGAGACTATAATTCTGCTCATGTTGTTTTGCTGTGACTGCCAATGGGATGTGGTCAAGCATTCCAGGCCCTTATAATTAAGGGGCTGCTGTTCTTTCCTGTTGGGGTAGGCTGCAGGTCAGCAGAGAGCCTCATGGCCAGGCAGACAAGGAGGAAAGAGGGCAGGGAGGTTTCCCAATGAACCTTTGGAACAAATTGATCTGAGCTGTTTGTGGTTCCATCAGGTTCTTGCCGTTTGGTTTTCTTTGTGTGCAGTTGGGCAATGGCAGGGGGTTGGGGCAGGGACCCTTGACCTCTGCCTGTCTATTGACTGTGGCAAGATTACAGCTGACTGCTCCGTGTATATCTGCATCTCTTGTCTTCTTTCGGTTGTTTCAGTCCATCTTTTAGTGGTAGAAACTGGCAAGATGAGGGAGATGTCCTGTGGGAGGCTAGAGGCCCCAAGCCAAGGCCTCCTGGTGACTGCAGGGGCCTACTGGACTTTGAACCTCACAGCCAATCAGGGGATTCACGTGAGCAAAGGAAGAGCCAGGGCAGCCTCTGTTCAGGTTCCGAGATGGGGAGGTCTCTGAGGAGGGGAGAGGGCTCTAAGTTTAGTTGGAAAGAGTAGAACAGAGAAACCTCTTTTATGCTCCTTTATCCTCCAAACTCTTTTGCCTAAGAAGTCAAGGTTCAGGTTTAAATGGACTGTCCTTTGTGGAAAGACCATGTCCAACACCATAAATCATTTTCTATGGGTTTCAGGACAGGGTCCATAGGACGTAAAGGATGAGGATGCTGTGTTGGCTGAAAAGGGTCACAGATGTTTGCACAGAATGATTCTTAGAGGTTATTTCGGCCACCAATTGTCCTTCACTGTTATGGAAACACCCAACAGGGGGAGTGTGGTGTGCCCATGATCCATGGGTTCAGGGTGCATCTGAGCTTCTTCACTCCAGGCCTGGTGATCCCTCTTGATCCCTCTCCACGGCTCTCTGAGCCTCCTTTTATATTTCCAGTGGGAAACGACTCCCACTCCCCTCAGCCTCTGTGTTCTCTTCTTCATCTGTATAAATCTGTGGGGTGCAGGTATCATCTTGTTACGTGGATAGATTGTGTAGCGGTGAAGTCAGAGCTTTCAGGTGTCCATCACTGACATGACATGCGCTGTGCCCATTAAGTACTATCTCAGCCCATGCTCTGCAAGTCCCCACCTTCCCCTTCCTCCCCCACTGAGGACCCTTCTCCAGGGGAAACCCACCCAGTTCTTGAAGAGTACATATCCCATGCAGGGAACAAAGGAAGCTCTGAGCTTTTCCCTTCTCTAATTATGTCCTTGCTTCTTGGGGAGAGAAATCTATCTTCAGGAAGCAACCGGAAACCCAAACTGGGTGCTTTTTGTGTGCTAAATTACATTCTAAGCTATTGAGGGTCAAGGACTTTGCTCAGTCTCTTGTAAACCCAGGGCCTTAGCATGGGTTCTGGTGAGCCGCAGGTCCTCAGGACAAGCTTGTTAAAAAAAATAAATGAGCACCTTGGGAGCAATGGTGTGAGCCTCAGAGCAGCTGGGGGAGGCCACAGAGGAGGTGGAGCCTGAGCTAGGCTCTAGAAATGTGTGGCTCCTTCTGATTCCTTTGTTTATTCATTAAATTGATTTAATAAATGTTTATGGTGCCCAACATCAACATTGTAGATGATGGGGACACTGCAGTGAGCAAAACAAAGTTAAAAAACTGCTTGCCATTGAGAAGCTGACATTGGTAGAGGGGGATAGTTAATAGACAAGAAACTCTTAGTGTTTTATGTGGTGATTCAGTCCGTGATGGAGGAAAATGAGGAAGATGGGAGGGGATGTTGGGTAGTGATGAAGACTTAAGAGAAAACTGACCTTTCATATGGAGAGGTCAGAGAGGGCTTTACTTAGGAAAAGGGGACTGTGACCAGCTTTATAACAGATCACAGAGCCAGGGATCCCACACAGAACCCCACCCGCCACTCTTTAGAACAGTGGTTCTCAACCTGTGGATCACAACGCACAGGAACTGTGTTAAAGGATCCCAGCATTAGGAAGTTTGAGAACCACTGCTCTAGAACATTCTTTTCCCTTTGCTTCCCCACATCAACACCCTGGTAGTGAAGGCAGGCTGGCTGGCACAGGAGGGAAGGTGAAATTGTGGGCTGGAAAGATGTGGCAGTCACACTTGTTCCAGGTGCCCAGGGCCCTGAAGCATCAAACTTCAGTCCCTGGCTTTGCAGGACTTGACCCTGAAGTCCCGATCCTCAGGACACTTCCCTCCAGCAGCTCTCAGGGCAGGGTGTTAGGAGCGCTTATTTGATGCTGGGCTCTCCTCTGGGGTGCTGAAATTGTGAGAAAATTTGTACCTGTGTTTGTAGCAGGAGAACCTGGGTGGTGCCACGTGGTGAAAATGTGCTATATCCTGCATTCTAGGCTGGAAGCTGAAATCTGTTCTGGAGCAGCACCCTCTCAGTATGGGGAGGGAGCCCTGGGAGACTTCCTAGTCAGGCAGCGATGGCCAGGGATTTCCAGGGACCCCCAACCACACAAAGTTGTCGTAAGACATGTGTTTCTTGCTGAGATGTTAGGTGCTCTGCTAAGCAATGAGAAGGGCTATATGCATTCTGCAGAAATGATTGTATTAATGGGTCTGGGGTTACTGTTGTTTGGATGCAAACAAAGAGGTGATGGTGGAGGCTGGAGAACCTGGGGTGACT
Organism: Galagoides demidoff; assembly: GCA_963574575.1. NCBI lineage: Eukaryota > Metazoa > Chordata > Mammalia > Primates > Galagidae > Galagoides > Galagoides demidoff. The sequence continues at coordinate 23,138 of CAUYQV010166030.1, read as the reverse complement.
GTGGTACACGTGCCCTTCCTGCAGAGATGCTCCCTGACTATCATCAGATTCCACAAGGTAAAGATTCATGTATTTAATATTTGTAAGGGAATTGGCTTCTTAGGGGCAGGAGAGTACCTTTTTAGTCCTGAGTATTTGCATATTTTACAGAAGACATTGATCTGTCTGATGAACAAGAAGAGGCAAGGAAACGTCAAGGTTGACGTCCCAAAATGCAATGACAAAGCCTCTAAGGGGAAGAGAGGCAGGGGAGAGCTGAGTCCCGTCTACGGAGGGCTTTGCTTTACTGCTGACACTTGCTTAGAGGGCACATAGATAGCTTGCAACCTTCTCTCTGCACCCGTGTTGTCCTGCAGGGGAGGAAGGATAGACCTGGCTTCCTGGACTCCAGCCTGGGGCCGAGAGCCCAGTGCATTTTTGGCCAGTAGGGAAACAGAGCAGACATTTGTCTGGACCTACTAGAACTGTAATTTTCAAGTGGCGTGTCATGGCACAGAGAAGATCTTAGGTGTGCAGTGAAAATTTTTAAAAATAATTAATTAAATGACTTTTTAAAGAAGTTCAAGCACAGTAAGTATTTTCTTTTTCTTACTCTTTTTTTTTTTTGTCATACACAATTTAAGTGTGCTACAGAAGTATAGATCCAAGGGCACTGTGAAATAAAAAAGGTTGAAAAGCACTGAGCTAGAAGAATGATTGCCTGCCTTCTGGGAGACGGGAAGAGGGCCCTTTGGTCCTAATTGTTTCTGGTGCAGAAAATAATCATGATTGTTTTGTATGAAATAATTTATTATTTACATTTTAGTTTACATGGATGGGTTTTAGCTCCAGATCAGCATATTTTACATTAAATAGTTGCTTTATACATTTCAAAATACTTTTATATTCATTGTTACTGAATTACTGGTCTCGATCCTCTCTGTTGGGAGTTGTGGGGATGGAACAAGATCAGGGAAAAGTTGTGGACACTGCTATGATTGGCCTGGATGTCTGTGTTAAGAAGGATTCTGAGGCGTCTCCTAAGCTCTATGGGAAGGTGCTTCCTGAAGGATTAGTCAGGTCTGCTATGAATGCAGGAGGAAAGATCTGGTTACCTGGAACCTTGGGATACCTGTTATCTTTTCTGACCATAAGATCCCATGACTCTAGGGCAGTGTTTTTCAACCTTTTTTTCTCTCTAGCACACTTGAACCTACAGTTAAACTTCTGCAGCACGCTGAAATTATATCGATGAAAAAAAAGAGGGAAAGAAAGAATATCCTTGCTGTGCTTTGAATTTCTTTCAAAAAATATTGTAATAAATGTCCTTAAAAATTTTTGTGGCAGACCTAAGACCTAAGATCCTCTCCTGGCACACTGGTTGAAAATCACTGCTCTTGAGTAAGGGTCAGCAAATGATATCCCTCAGACCAAATCCTGCCCGCCACCAGTTTTATTGAAATGGAGTTTTGTTGAAATACAGTCACAGTCTTTTGTTTATGTGATGTTTTTGGCAGCTTCTGTGCTCCAAGGTAGAGTTGGTGGTTGTGATGGACCATGTGGCCTCCCAAGCCTAAAATAAGTATTCTTTGGCCCTTTACAAGAAAGTTTGACAGCACTGTTTTAGGGCAGCTTAGTCCCTGCCCCACGCCCATTTTTACAAATGTTTATTCTGTGTCTCCATGAAGAAGGGAGGAAGATCTTATGACCCTCACTTTTAAGAATAAAGAAAGTGAAATGCCATGAGGGGAAGTGCTTTGTCAAGGTCACAGTGCCAGGTGACCTATATAGGTCCCTGGGGGTCCCTCGTTCATTCTTTTGCAACAAGTGACTTCTTTTTTTTTGAGACGGAGCCTCAGCTGTCCCCCTAGGTAGAGTGCTGTGGCATCACTCATAGCAACCTCCAACTCCTGGGCTCAAGTGAATCTCCTGCCTCTGCCTCCCAAGTAGCTGGGACCATAGGCGCCCGCCACAATGCCTGGCTATTTTTTGGTTGCAGCCATCATTGTTGTTTGGTGGGCCCGGGCTAGATTTGAACCTGCCACCTTAGATGTATGTGGCTGGTGCCTTAGCCACTTGAGCCACAGGCGCGGAGCCAACAACAAGTGACTTCAAGAGAGAATGTTCTAGCTTGGTGCGGAAGAATTTAATTTGTTTCAGGATAAGAATTTCCCACCAAGTCTTTAGAGGCAACTAAGAAGTGTGCAGGAAAGGGACCTTGGGAACTCTGCTGGTGAGTGGCAGGCAGGCAGTCCACGTGTTCCAGTTTGGGGCCTCCAAGCAGCAGGTGCTAAAACAGAGGGAAATGTGCAAGGGGCGTATTGGGGGATGCTTGTGAAGAATTCAGCAGGCCTTGGACTGGCTGCAGATCTCAGCCCTGGGAAAGGAGGGTGCAAAGGATTGAGTAGGAGGACTGTCAGACCGTAGGGCAGTCCCAGAAAGTATCTGCCAGGTTGGTGGCACAGTACCATCATTTCATGTCCCCACTGTGCCCAGCCATTGATGAGTCATGGCCTAGGGGCAGTGTGGTCTGGCAGGAAGGCAGTGATGGACCCAAAGGGGCAGCACAGAGAAGCTGGCAGTCAGCTGTGTGCCTGTGGCAGGCTCTCTTAAAGGGCGATTCGAGCAGAGCTCTTCTGTGGCTGGCATGGCATGTGGCATTTGCCCACACACCCCCGGACAGATTCTGTGCTATGCCTGGAGGCAACAGAGATCTGAAGAAGATTGTTCCTACCCTTAAGAAGCTCATGGTCTGGGTGGGAGGACCAAACAGGCCCCCCTGATTAAGCAAATTTACATTAAAATTATGGCAAAGGCAGGAATAGAGGGGTGTGTGTGTGATGGAATAGTCTGAGTTGTCAGGAACAGTGTGTGCTGCCGGTTCAAAGAGGGACCCCGGGGAGGAAAGCTTGGGGTGTTCCCATTTGGCATAATGATAATGACAGAGATGTGTGCTGGGCACTCTGGGTCATCTCAGCCTCCTCCGTGCCCACAGGCGGCCTCCATCCACTTGGCAGGCATTGAATACCCACCAAGTCCAAAGGCTCCGGGCCAGGTGAGGTGATTACATGGGCCCTTGGCCCTAAACAAACTTATGATATTGAGGGAAGTATAGACACTGATGAATCATTAAAAAAACAAATCTCTAGAAATACATACAGGTTTGTGTGGGACTCTTAATGACTGGACTCCAGCTAATATTCAGGTAAGGTGCAAATAATGGGCAAAGCTATAGCAACCATATATTATCAAGCTCTGTAATGCTTGATGCAGTGGTAGGAAGTCTTTTATTTCCATTTATTATGGAAAAAAATAGAAAATAATACACATAGAAAAATACTAAATCATATAAAGGGCCCAATTATACCCATGACTCCATTTCAATAATTATGAACTCATGGCAAGTTTTGTTTTTATCCTTAGCTTTGCCTGTACACCCCTCCCATTGTGCTATATTGGAGCAAACCCCCAGAGGTCATGTAGTTTCACTGATGGATATTTGGGTACATATCTCTAAAGGATAAGGATGCTATTTTTCTTTTAAAATATATCCATAATACTACCACACACATTTCACCTTCAGAGAAGGTGACCAGACAGAGAAGGAGGGAAGGGACGAGGGAAAGGAAAAGAAAAAAAAAAAAGAAGAAAATAGTGACTAATTCTCACATAAATTGGATTTCATTTTGACCAAAGAACATTACTTAAACATTAATTTTTAATTCGACTTGTTAGTATGTTGTTTAGGATATTGTATCCTCATTTATAAATGAAATATGTTTGTAATTTCCCCTTTATAATAATATATTTTCTCCAATTCTAATATCAGGTGTATCCAGATTAAGTAGAATGATTTTGAAGTCTTTCTTCTTTTTCTATTGTCTATAAGATTTGGCATGATCTGTTTTTTGAAATTATCTTTTACTTTCATTTATAAATATTAGTTGTCTATTTTTTGAGACTTTGGAAAAAAAATAAGACATTAACTGATGACTCCATACTGAACCTCAGAGTCAAAGCATTCTATAATAGACATACTCTTATTTGACAATGTGAATGTTACTTTCTTTGCATTACTATTATTATTATTATTGCTTAATATTTCAATGCAGCAATCTTCTGATTTCTTTTTTGAGTGTATTTATCTTCATTCATTCTTACGAGGTTTTTGTTTCTAGTCCTTATCTTAAACATTGTTATTGTTATTAAGTTTTAAGCCTTTTTAATTTTGCAAAGGCAAAAAGTAGAACCCTAATAACACATGTGTATGTAAAAATATATATCTATATTATATATGTCCCTAATAGTACCACACACATTTCACCTTCCTCGGCTTCATTTTCTTATTTATAAAATGGACATAATGGAATCTTTCCTTCAAGGTCATTACCTGCGTTTTATAACAAGTGCTTAACTCAGTACCTCGCCACAGTCATGTGGCCTATTGTGATTATAACAGATGTGAGAAATTGTGGATCAAAAAGGCCTAGAAATCTGCATTTCAACACAATATGTTTCTGAAGCAGATGTGGCCAAGGCCACATTTTGAGACATTTTTCTGGGGGGGTGGGTATACAATAATTGGAGCCATCTTTTTGATACACAAATTGAATACTGTCATTTTCAATGGTTTTCCAGAGCTTTGAGGACACATTCAAATGTCTTATCTTAATCCCCAAGGTTCCGCAGGACCCAGAGCCAGTGATTCTCAAATTTTAGTAAGTATCAGAACTACTTGGGGATCCTGTTAAAATGCCTAGTCCCAGGTTTTGTACCTAGGGCTCCCAAGATGGTGCCTAGAAATCTGTATGTTTATTAAGTTCCTGAAGACTTCTGCTAACAGGACCACACTTTGAAGACTCTAGACTAGGGGACAAAGAGAGGCCCCCAGAGCTGCCTGGACTGGTCACTGGCAGACTTAGTAAGAACGCATATGCAAAGGCAGACTTTGTCCACAATAGGGGGCAAAAACTGGCGGCCTGAAGGCCAAATTAATCTTGCAAATCTGTGTAGGCTTTTTGGCCTGAACAGTACTTATTTCTTTGAACAGTTGCCAAATTTAAAACATTTATGAAGATTTCATATTAAAATCCGTATTTCCAGTCTCCTTAAAAGATAAAAAGATCTGATCACACTGGGCCTACATTTTCCCAGGGCAGTATTTGGCTGATGGTGGAAGATGTCCTGGGGTGGGATTACAGGTCCTCTATTTGATCCTGGTTCCCACTACTTCCCATTAATCACATCTAACCTGTATTCCTCATTTACATTGGCCGCCTAGTCCTCATCTACTTGACAATGTGTGTGTGTGCGTGCACACATGTGCCAGAGAGAGAGAGAAAGAGAGATAGAGGGATAGTTCTCCTTAGCAGTGCAAATTAAGACCAAATCAAAGGGGTGTTTAGTTTGGTCATGCCATGTATATCAAGGGTACCCATCCCAGGATACTCCCTTAATGGAAATTTCTACAAATTTTCTCTGGGATAAAAGACCCATTCCATAGGCATGTTCCCACCAATCACCCTCCCTCCACCCATCTTCCTCCCTCCCCACCCCACCCTCTCCCCATTCCCCCTATTCTTGGGCTAAAATGTAGAATACAAATGTCTTAACACAACAACTAAGAAAATGACATGAAGGCTATGCTAACCAATCGGATGAAAGTATTTCAAATTGTATATAGAAACAATACCCTGTACCCCATGAGAGTATTAATGTACACAGCAGTGTACATTAAAAAATAAAAAATAAAAAGCAGAGATTGTCAGAATAGATTTCTTAAAAGAAAAATAAATTTTTAAAAACCATGAAAAAAAAAAAAAGGCCCATTCCAGAAAAACGTACTCAGAAGATGCTTGCAGTAAGGTAACTACCCTGGTCACAGCAGTCCGTTTCTCTACTCAGATGATCGACACACAATAGGAAGACCCCACAAACCAACTATCCAAGGACAGACTTTTACCCAGCCTTGAGGAAATTAAAATGAAAGTCACTCATACCCTTCTCTGAAGGCAACAAAAACACATAACTGAAAGCAAAGAGACACACACATGAGCACATGTGCACAGTGCTTTATTCCCGTGGGTGTGTATGAGTATGGATTTAGATACATTTATGTTTTATATTAACAACACCTGCATGATTTTGGTAGCACTAAAAAAAATCACTAAATAGGAAGAAGTGACAGCTTATGAAATACTGAAAGTGAATGAATTTAAGAACTGTCTTCTGAGTGGTAGCATGAAATATTAGAAAGGTCACAGGCTTTAGCGTCAGTCTGACAATGACTTTACTGAATTCTGCAAGTAATGGGCCATAATTCATAGAAGGGAAATCAAATGAAGTTGGGATGATCTTGGTGCACTGAATCAGACCCAGGGGCCATGAGTGGCTGGTTCCAGACCTCTGATACTCTCTGCTGTTCATCCAATCACCTCTACTCCCAGGTGGGAAGCATTTTGCATTGGAATCTCCACCTTGGAGGCCACCTGTCTCTATACCCTGTAACCTGTGCTCACCTGGCATGCTCAGCCTCCTCTCTGCCCACCTGGAGAGCTTTGCCCTCTTTTCTTGGGGGGGTCTCTGTCAGGGCTGTAGACTTTGGTTGGGACTTACGGGTGCTGAGACTCTGGGTGGCTGTTCTAGTTCTCAGTCGCCACGCTTGCTGTCCCTGGTTGATCCCTGCCCCCCACCCCCACATCATTCCACCCAGCACATCCACTCGGATTGTTTATCAAGTGACCTCAAAAATTTGGATGAAACATTCCTGGCCACAGGTCAAACTGAGAACTTGGCGGGCCTTCAGTGGCGCACTCCCCACGGTAGGGAAGATGGCTATGAAGGAGAGAAAATAGGCCAGAGGGAGTGCACATCCTCCTGTGTGTGTGACATCCTCCTCTCCCAGGCCCGTCCCAACTGCGGTGTCTCCATTTGAAGTTCCCTTTTCTCCCACTGGAACCGAGACTGCTGCAGAGGCGCTGCTGTCAGCCAGCTCCCAGGAGGAAGCAGGCTGGCTTTGCCCACACCTGGGACTCAGATCTCCATCTGCCTTTGTATCAGCAGTGGCTGGCTTGCTAGCTCTGTGCCTTTCGATAAGACAGCTAATCTTTCCGAGCCCAAGGTAAAAAAAATTTTTAAATGCGAACAGTAACAACTATTTGTTGGCCTAACTGCCATTTTCTTCATAAATAAGGACAAGTCCCTTTATCATTTCTTCTTCTTCTTTTTTTCTCTTTGAACTAAACATCTTGGAAGCCAAGAGTGAGTTTGTTGGAGAAGCATAAAGGTCTGTTTTGTGTATGAAGAGCGGAGCACAAAGAATGCAGGCCCTCATTCAGGCTTCAGTGCCCGGCTGGGGTAGCTTTCAGCAAGTTTCCCAGACTTTCTGATTCTCCATGGCCTCATCATTCAAACAGCAATACAAATACCACCTTTCTCAGGCTTAGGGTGTGGGGGTGATTACACAGGAGAGAAGGTGAGAAAGTGCTCCGTGCACTGTGAAAATCTGTGCTAATGGTGGGCTCGCCTACTGCTATCACATCCTCTGGTGGAGCAAAGCCCTTTAATGACTACTCACGCCACCTTTGTTTCCTTCCTGCTTCTCTGGAGTTGTGACCTTGTGGATAAAAAGGAGTGGAGACTTCTACTTGAATGTCCCCAGCAGCATTATTCAAAGTAGCAAAAAAAGTAGGAACAACCCAAATGTCCACGAAGAGATGAACGGAGAAATAAATGGTGGTATATTCATACAGCGGAATGTTACTCAACAACATAAAGGAATGAAATGAACCTTGAAAACTTTATGCTAAGTGAAGGAATCCAGCCATACAGGTCGCATACTGTAAGAGTCCATTATGTGAAAAGTCCAGAACAGATGAATCGATAGGAGACATGAAGTAGATTGGGAGTTGCCTAGAGCTAATGGGGGTTTCAGGGGGGTTTGGGGAGTGACTGCTAATGGGAAGGGGTTTTTTGGGGGGGTGGAGGAAATGGATTCTGCCGATGGCTACACAACTCTGTGAATATACTAGAAATCACTGAATTATACACTTTAAATGGATAAATAATATGGTGTGAATTATATTTCAGTAAGATTGTTACATATTTTTTAAAAAGGAGAAGAGGCTGGGAGTGGTGGCTCATACCTGTGATCCTAGCACTTTTGGAGGTTAAGGCAGGAGGATTGCTTGTAGGCCAGGAGTTCAAGACCAGCCTGGGCAACATAGTAAGACCTGATATCTAAAAAAAAAGAAAAAGAAAAATGAGCCAAGCATGTTGGCACACACCTGTAGTCCCAACTACTTGGGAGGCTGAGGAAGGAGGATCCCTTGAACCCAGGAGTTCAAGGCTGCAGTGAGCCATGATCATATAACTGCACTCCAGCCTGGGTGACAGAGGGAGAACCTTGTCTCTTGGAAAAAAAAAGAAAAGAAAAGAAAAAGAAAGAAAAAAAGAAATGGAGATAATTTTGCTTGTTCCCCTTTCCCCACCCAGCAGGAGCCCTGTAGGGGTCCCTTTGGAGTCTGCTTGGCTGCACTCAAACCCCTTTGACTTGGGTCCACCTCCTGCCCACCATGGCTGGTTTTCTCCTTGTGTTCTTTGAACAGACCCAGGCACTTTATGAGAAGCCCCCTTGTTGGCCCTGGTCTTTGGTTGCATTACACCAAATACCTCTCTCACAACGTTCTACCTCCTGTGCTGGGCCATCATTTCATGGGGGCTGGGAACTGTGAAGGTTCTGGTTCGTCTTGGTCCCTCCAGTCATGGACATGTCTCCAATATGGTGGATGCAAAATAAATACTTCTTGAATGAATGGTTATTTACATAACAAAAGGGCTCCCTTTAAGTTCCTTTACACCTTGAGCTCTAATAGGTCAATACCATTTACAAGTCTGTGAGAGCCTTACAGGAAGCAGAGGGAGTTCTCACATGGTTAGATTCTGCAGCAGCTCTGCTGGGAAGGGATTGACTGACCATGTTCAAAGTCACATCATAGGCCATTATTCACCCCCAGGCCAGGTTAGTCCCCAGAGCCTGCCCTCTGTATAAGGGCTGTTTCTAGCCCAGCAGGACAGGGACACTTTAGAAGGGGAGGGTGGCGGCAGGTGGAAAAGATAAAAAATAAACAAGCACAAAGCCATGATGGGTGAAGGGCAGATAGGAAGTGCATGTAAATCACCTCCAACTTGGGACAGCCAGTCACCATGGTGGGTTTCCACCACCTTTTCGGGTCACCGTGAGCTGTACATTTGGTGTCAAAGAGGCTGCCCTGCTAGAGACCCCAGCCTGGCTCAGCCCTGCTAAGGAGTCTTGGGGAGAATGCTCTTGGCAAGTTAGAAGCTGCCAGGGCTGGAGCTTGGGGCTCCACGTGACCACTCAGGACCCTGAACTGCAGCCCCTGGGCCGGAAGCCTCCACCTGGAGTGTCACTGAACTCAGAGCTTCACTCCCTCGTTAGAAAATCCTTACCAGGCCACCCAAAGAAGACACCACCCACTGCATCATTAAATTATAACAAGATCTGAAACTCACTCCAGAGTCTGCATCTGTTTGTCCTTGCAGTCGGAAGGAAGCATGTGATTGGCTGGCTACACTCGGCCTAGCAGGCCTTATCTCTGGCTGGTTATTATTTGATTAAAGAGCCTTCCTCCTCCTGTGGTGTTTCGAAACTGCACTGGGAGAGTTTGCTGCAGCTGAGGGACTTTCTCTGAGGTAGCTGCTGAGCACCCAGAGTCCTTCAGCCTCTGGTCCAACAAGCAGGTGCCCAGAGGGGCTGGACCCGCAGTCGCCCACAGCCTGGGGCTGCCTTCTCCCCAGTCTGAATCAGCTTTGCTTATCAACTGGTGGGAAGTAATTCTTCAGACACTACAGAGTCAAGGACACAGGTATTTAAGCACTTTGGAGTGAGGGGTGGGTATAATTTGGGGGGATGTCATGACAGGAGACACAGGGGTGGGCTGGGGGGCTGGGGAAGCAAAGTGCACACATGAGAGGCTGCAAGTGGGAAGAAAGTAGAAGAAAAGAGAACTCAGGGGGTTGGGATTCTGTGGAAAGGCAAAGCCCAGGCTCAGGTGTGAGTTGTCTGCAGCGGGATCGAGGTGCCAGCACAGTTGGGATGTAGAAAAAGTGGGTGTCTGCCCCCCATGGAATCCTTCCTGTGGTCTAGCCACCCTTTTGGCCTCCATGTAATCCTTCACTCTGGCTCAGAACCCCAAAGTCCTGAGAGGATTTTGGACACTTTATAAAAAAACCCTAATTGCTGTAGCTTGGAATGTCATCAAATCTGATTTGCCACTGGATGTGGCCTTCCAAGTCTCTGCTTGGCGGTACAAATCCTTGCACCCATCCTTGTAGTATCAGCTACAGAGAAAAGGGGCTGAGCACCTCATTTATGAGAGTTGGTTTCCCACTTTGTCTAAGATCTGTGTTTGGTGTGCTTTGTCCCTTGCTATCCCCACATATTCTCATCTCAGTGATGCGACCTGCCATTGGGTTGGGGAGACAAGCTTTATGTTGAAGGGCTTTCTCACTACAGATGAAAGCTGGGATCCATGTGGGGCCCGGGGAGTTAGCGACCTGGAATGAAGATGGAAGGCAGAAGGAAGGAGGACGTCATCTTCCCTGATTGTTAGGTTTGGCTGGAGGTGGCTGTGGAGGAGAGGACGTGATGCAAAAACAATGCTCTTACTGTATACCGGGATTCCTAAAACTGATTTTTCTCTATATGTATTGTAGGTTAAGAAGTGACCTTGTCAACTGCATTTCCTTTCTCTGGTCTTGATGGCTGTCTTTATTCTCAAGTGTTTTTCTGTCTGTGTTGTCTTAATTCTCAAGTGTTTGCATCCAGGGTGTCCAGGAGGGTGACACCATGGCTTCCTCCCACAGGACGCAGGCCATTCTCTCTGCTGACTGCAGTGGGGCTTTCTCTGCTGGGGCCCGTTGGATTTCCTGAGACTATTCAGAGTCATATGTCTGAGAGCTTTGTCACAGTGAATCCTGCTCATCTTCTGATTTTAAAGGAAGTGCCAAGTGGTGGAGGACAAGCCCAGAGTTGGGGTGGGGGGGTGTTTATACTTCCTGGACCTGGTTCTTCTTTGACCTTTGGAGAGCGTTTCCTCCCCTTTGCCACTGTCTGGATGGTGTGTGTCCTGGGCACCTCTTGGGCTTCTTTTCCTGTCCTCCTCCTTCTCTATCTTGCCCTAGGGACACTCCCTCAGTCCTTCACACCCCTCCATGGTCATGTTTTATCTTTTCTGCTTAGAGCTTTCTTCTCTTCCCTTCCCCTGCCCCCAGGTCTGGCCGAGGGAACAGCTTACTCAGGGCTTCCTCTGAGTAAATCTGCCTCCTCTGCTGAGGGTCGGGTTCCTTGAACTTCCCCTTCCCCGTCCCAATGCGTTGCTTCCTCTAGACTGACCGCCAGTGAAGGCGAGGTCTCACTCCCAGCTGGGTCCCCAGAGCCCAGCAACGTCTAGTATCCAGTAGACTCTTGTTGGCAATAGCAGCCGGAGCACCTCTGTCTGCCCAGTGCTCTTAGTGCTTTACACTTCTCAATCCTACAACAGGTGGGTGTCAACCCATTTGACAGATGAGCAAATGGTAAGTTAAGGAAAATGTCCAAGTTAGCATAACACATGGCTGACTTCAGGGCCATGCTTTGACTCCTCAGTTGAATGAGCCAGTGAAAGATGAGCCTATGACAGCAGGCTAAGTGGTAGAAGGTGGTGACTCCTTCCCGGGCCCAGTTAGACCCGTTCGGTCAGCACCAGCTGTGCCAGGCTGTGAGCAAGGCTTTACGCGTGCAGTGATCAGAGGACACAGACCCTGAACTGAGATGTTTTCTGTTCTGAGCTCCTCCCTGTCCTCTTCATCAGGATCTGCTTTCCTGCCAGCCTCTTACCTGCCTGGGTAGTTGGGTTTAACCACTTACAGGCTGTCCATTGATGGGCCTAGGGAAGAATGTGGGATTTGGCCCAGCCTTGACGGACGCATCTGTGGAAGCTGGGCTGTCCGGCTACTCACTGTACTCAGGCGCGGTGCTGGTCTAATTTGGCCTCCTAAAGAGGTAGGGGGGTCAGCACCACTTTGTGTTTTAAAGGAACAAACCAAGGCTGAGAGAGCATAAGTGTCATGCCCAAGCCGGTTAAGAGCCCAGACCTGGGGTCAGACCAGTCTAGCCTCAAAGCTATTGCCCCATCCCTGTGCCAGGGGTTTCCCTGGCTCCTTGGCGCTGGGCTCACTGCATCCTGGTAGCTGGTTCCCTTGAACATTCCTGTCTTTCCATCTGTCTCCCCAATTGCTGAGTGAGGATTCTCTCCCTGCTTTGGGTCCTCAGTCTCCTTGTTCTTGCCCGGACCCCTGCCTGGAGCCCCCAACTTCAAGCTACCCTCAGTCATGAAGTGACCCCTTCTCACCTCCTCCTCTCTCAGGGAGTGGCCTTGGAGTTCTGGTCCTAGAACACGTCATTTGAAAAAGTCTAAACCAAGGGCTCCCAGCATCAGGGCCTCTTGTCAATCTGTTTATCTTTGTTAGAAAAGTAGTAACTGAGTATGGAGAAAGGTCATTCCTCGCCACAGCTGACACTTTGTTCCCATTTGTTATTTAAATGACCCGAGCTCTCATTTCCTCATTTTTAAAATGAGTATCATACTTTTCTCCTGGGGTTACTTTGCAGATTCTGTTTCAGCAGCACTGGCTGTGCCTTCCCTTTGAGAGACACTGGGACGTGGTGGAGACCGAGGCAGAGGAAACTGCCGCCCTCGCGGAAGTTGGATGTCAGGCATTAAAAAAAAAATCACCTCAATAAACAGGTCATTCCCATCCATGATGAGGAAAAGGACCTAATTTAGATGGGGTGGGAGCTAATCAGAAAAAGGGTCTTTGACTGAAGTCCTCCTAGGACTGAGTGGCCCACCTCTGGCATTTTATGATTTGGTGGCAGAATGGAGCTGGATGAAGTGAGGGCCTCTGACTCCCTGTCTGGGGCTTTTCTTCCCAGGCTTCCTCTGCTGGTGGACAGAGGCTAGGTCCAGATTCAAGGAAAGGAGGAGCAGCCGACACTGCCTCCCGGAACCCCTTCTCTCTCAGCACCGCCTTCCTCCTCCCCCAGCTGGAGCCCAGCCTCCTTCCTCCTCCTGGGTCACTGCTTTCGGAAGAAACCTTCTAAGTCCCATCCAAGAACTATGTCCTTCCTGTGGCCAAAGTTCTGTCTGTCCTTCCGCCTCAAGTAGCTACCTGTCCAGCCCAGGCCATTAACCCACCTACAGTGGTGTTCTCTAATAATGGAGTTCTGAGAACAGGAAGGCCACCAGGAGAGCAGGGGCTGAGGATTTGGGGATGGGTCCATGGTTTGTTCCCTGTTGCCCATGAATGCTCCCAAGGCTGCCCACTCGGCCTCCCCCAAGGAGCACCCTGTTCCTTTGCACTACACACAGTGTCTATTGTGAGTGCTCTGGCTGGGCATCAGGGACAGCTCTGCAAAGAGCTGGTTTAGCATTTTTTCCAGACAAGCCAGAAGCTATGGGAAGGCTAAGCCTACAGAGACTGATGAAAGGAAATGATTAGCCCCAGGCCTCTGAATGAATGGCAGTGCCAGCATCTTTCATCCTCTCCCAACTTGGGGGGCTGCCCCCCTGACCTGCAGAAGCATATCAATTCTCTCTGCATCTCCTGCTGCTACCTGGGGTCTCATTCACCTCCAGCTATCTGCTAGTCAATCCCTGCCTATGACTTTCTTGCCACAGGGCTTACGGGGACCTCCAAGAGACTTCAGCGTCTTGGCCAGGGATGTCTGAAGGGAGCTGTAACGGTGGGAAAGGGTAGGAACAGAGACTTCAGGGCACACAGGTCTTCTCCACATGAGTTCAGGATTTGAAAACTGTTCAAATCCTGTTTGGCCAGGGAGCCCTTGAGAAAGGAGCAGAGATGATATGCAATAAAAAACTAGACCAGGAATGTTTCCAAAGTGACTTTGAATAGCTGGTTGTACCCTGAGGCAGATTACCCCCAACAGCGCAGGAGAATGACAGTATGTTTGCGATGGAAAGTTTGCCCACCTCGTCGGTTTCCAGACCTTGCAGCCTTGCTCACCACCTCTCCCACACCCCACGGGCCAGTTTTCCAACTGCTAGCAGAATGTCAGATGCAGGCTGGCCATCCCTGGTGCCCTGCTGAGCCGGCAGGGCTAATTAGAGCATTCCTTTCCAGCTTCCAGGCTCTCAGCCAGCAGCCCCAGGCAGGCAGAAGCCTTTTCCCACCCCGCCTTCATCCTCCTCCTCCTCCACACACTTGCTTAGAGTTTTGCATCAGCCCCCTCCCCAGGCAAGTGGCTATGCGGTGGCATCAACATCCTGCCAGAAATCAGGTTGGCCAAAAAAAAAAAAAAAAAAAAGAAAAGAAAAGAAAAGAAAACCACTCAAAATGAGTCCTGAAAGAAAGTGACACCATTTCCCTGCGGGCCGGACTCTCTCTGTGGAAAGGGGTGATTGCTGTGGGACTTAACCCTTAGCCACTGCTACTGACAATGTCATGTCCAGTCTTTGGTTCTTTTTTTTTTTTTTTTTTTTTGAGTCAATTCCAAATAGTGACTGTGAGGAATGAGAGCCTGGGAAGATTGAAAACCTTAGGACTGAGCTATCTGGTACTTGGCAATGGGAAGCCAGGGGGACCCAGCTGCAGGGCAGGCAGGAGGCTGGCTTCTCCTCATTCCGGGCCCAGCAGGAGGGGCTGCACACTTGGTCCCCAGGCAACTGGCTGGAGCAGCAGCAGTTGTCACCTCCACGGAGCACCCCTTGGAGGCCCATTTGAAGGATCTTGTGGGATGAAGCCGGGTTGAGCCCACTAGTGTGCCCTGTGACCCTCAGATTGCAGGGTCCCTGAGGCACACTGTGTGTCCCTGGAGTGTTGCCATCACCCCTTCAAGGCCTTGCTAGGCTGCCATCCCTGCCCTGAGTCTATCTAAGAAGCCCCCTTACTTAGGACTGCAAGAAGTGGCGCTTTCAGGAAACTCATAGCCTAGTGGAAGAGACAGGTGATTCCGTAGGCAATTTGGTGCAGAGTTGCAGAGTGGAACCCGGGACCTGACCATGGAGTGGGGTGGGGTGTGCACAGTGTAATTGTGTCTCCCCAGTTCTCCCCACCCCTCCCTGCCCTTGCCCGAACACTCATCTCATTCAAGCTGCGTCTCAGCCAGCTCCAGTGGCTCCTTAACACCCACAGTACCCGACTTCCACATTGTTAGCCTAGGATGTTTTTTCCCAGTGACATACGACTAAAGACAAAGTAGCAAGGCTTCAATACAGCTACATGTACCCAAGGAAGTTCCCTTTATTCTGAGAGTCTATCCTTTCTGCTTGTTGGTATGAGCAAGCGATGGTGTTAGTTGATTGACAATTTATGTTTATTCTAATTTTTGTGTTATCACTGGGCAGAATAAAGAAGTTAGTGTCCTTCTGTTTGCCTCATTGTGATAGCTCACAGTCTAGGTAGCACTGTCCAGTGGGCTGCTCCTGACACCCAAGCCCAAACCTTTGGTGTGTCCGTCTTGGTCTCCAATTTCTCAGTGTGTAGCAGTGTGGCAGAATTGATGTGTTTAAATTCCACTTGCTTCCCCAAGACACTTAGCTGATTGTGGCAGCCAGATCCTTAAATAGAAACTACTGTTTTCTTGGCGTCCCAGGCTCCTGTATGTTTAATGCCTCAAGTATCTGCTTTCTGGGCCAAACTCATGAAAATCTAAAGGGGAATTATCCGTCTCAGAAAGCAGTTGTAATGGAAATAAAAGCCATTAGTACTCAGTGTTACCAGGATGTTTAATTTTTCATTGATATTTCAAGATAAAAGTTGATCTTTGGAGTTAACTCAGGTCACCAGCTCCCACTCAGATGCAGCTTAGAGATGGCTGTAAAAGATGCCTGTAACCTGGCTTAAAGTAGGGGTTCTCCATTCACCCGTGTCGGTGAGGGGATTTCGGGGCCATCAGCTCTGCTCTGGTTAAATGAAATCCCCAAATGCATCTGGTTATTCTGACATTTTATTTTTATTTTTGAGACAGAGTCTCACTTTGTCACCCTCAGTAGAGTGCCATGGTGTCACAGCTCACAGCAATCTCAAGCTCTTGGGCTGAAGCAAATCTCTTGCCTCAGCCTCCCAAGTAGCTGGGAGTACAGGTACCTGCCACAGTGCCCAGCTATCTTTAGAGAGGAGGTCTTGCTCTGGCTCAGGCTGGTCTCTAACTCGTGAGCTCAGGCAATTCACTGCCCTCGATCTCCCAGAGTGCTAGGATTATAGGTGTGAGCCACCACACCTGGCCTTATCCTGACATTTTAGATGTTTTCCAGGCCATTGGGAATTCCCCCACTAAGCTTGATGGATAGAAAAGAATGTCTACCAAGCAAAACAAATCCCAAGAAGGCAAGTGGTGAAGTTCAAGTTCTTGGGCAATAGTTGGATATTTCTGTGTTAAAAGTTATTTAAAGTAAGCAAGTCATGCTAAGCTTAGATATCTAGCTGCAAGGGGGGTTTGCTTTCTGTATGTTTGCAATGTTGGCCTCCTTCTCTGTTAGCAACTGCAAAGGAGACCCTCGTGCATGGACTGAGTGCTTCTTGAGGTCAGGGATATGCTTTGTGTGTGGTATCAGTGAATACCCTCTTCTCCCTCTGCCTATCTCTCCCTGGGGACCCAGCACACCTTCTGGCACATAGGAGGCCAAAAAAAAATGGTTGTTGGTAATGATGATAATTCAAATAACTAGTACATTTTAGAGAGAATCCATTTCTGGCAGTTTCCACCTTGACCTGATATGACCACTTAGTTATTAACATATATTTTTAACTTGCCCATTTAGTTATTAATAGAAACCTTTCTTTGCCTAGATCATTGTGTTTGGCTTGCATCCCTTAGAAAGGAAGGAGTGGGAATGTGAGTAGCAAAGATCTTTAGGGGAGAATTTCTGTGTTCTGGGTCTCAGTGTCCTGCGCTGGTTGCTTATTCGGGGGCTGCTCCAGCCTGAAAAGCAGTAGGTGTAGTCCACTTGAACTGACATAATTGTGCTTGCCTTGTGGCCCTGGGAAAGTCTCTTTATCTCTCTGTGTTTGGTTTCTTTATCTGTAGAACGTGTTGCATTAGATCAGAATCATTCGCCCTCTATGCTATGGGTTAGATGATGCTATTTTTATGGGGACTGTCCTGTATATTGTAGGATATTTAGCAGCTTCTGGTCTCAATCTACTAGACGCCAGTAGGATCCTTCCCTTCATTTGTGACAACCAAAAATATCTCCACACATTTTGAAATGTGTGTGTGTGTGGGGGTGAACAATAACTCCCAGCTGAGAACCATTAGATCAGGTGCTTTCTGCCCGAGTTTGAGCGCCCACACTGAGTTGTTAATACCTCCTGTTTTATTGAGCTTGTACTAAGTGCTAGGAACTGTGTTAGGCTCTGCTGCTTAAATACCTGTTTCCAAATATTCTGTTGAGCAAGTCCATTTATTTCCTGAAAATATGAATTACAGCTAAGGTGGCCTTTGCATAGGCAGGGAAGCAGAGTGGAAAGAAAGAGAGAATCTTGGTTTGGAGTCTTGCTGGCCACGTAGCCTGATGAAAACATCAGTTTCCCCATTGTTGTCAGGGTGTAATTCTCAGTGTATAGGAAAGCAGCTAGATCACAGGTCACATTCAGTGATCACAGGTCATATTCAGTAATCACACCTTTTCTGATTACTTTTTTTTTTTGAGACAGAGCCTCAATCTGTCCTCCTGGGTAGAAGTCATTCATTTTGCCAGTGTTGCTCTGCTTTTTTTTTAAAAAAACAAACCTTCGCTTTGCTTCCTACCTGTCCCCCAACCCCCTCCCTGGTCAAGCCACCATGATATGTCAGTTTAAAAAATCCCCCAAAGTTTGTTTCAAGAAAAGCCCCCCAGTCTCTTATATTGCCAGATTGTTGATTTGGGCCATCTTTGCGGGGGTTACCACTCTTTATAAAAACAAAACCCACGAAAAGATTCTTTAATTACCAGACATTTGCAGATGCCATTATTATCTGTTTGCTTGTGCAGGACAGTGATGATAGGAATCAGGACCAGGAAATCCTGCTATGCGTGTTACCAGCTCTGCTCCTCCTGGGCTCTGATTGGGTTCTTGTCTCTTCCCCTGGGGTCTCAGAGTCTTGAGGGCAAAGGCCATGCCTTGGACATCCATAGAGGGCTGCACCGTCTGCTCCAGGCAAAAGGCCCTGGTACTTAGTGTCCCGATGTGGGGAGAGGCACTGTGACACGTGATCGGGAGTTGAGGGTAACAGAGTTTGCAGACATGCTCTCCTCTTCGTCATGCCCTGACCTGAATGAATAGGCTCAGGCTCAAAATCCGCACTTTCCCTCCCTTCTCGGGTGACCTTGGGAGCCGTGTGTCTCCTTCCTCAGCCCTAGCTTTGTGCCATGCCTGAGAAGTCTGCAATCATGAAGGTCCTACCGTCACTGGGTAATTGTGAGAATTAAAGAATAGAATTCATGGAAAGCACATGGCACATCGTGGTCATTACTAAGTGTTCAGTAGAAATCTATTATTATTGATAATATGTATCATCTTAAATGGTAACTATAAATAATAATAAACCTAATAGATATTAAACAGACAGTGAGAAGTGGAAGCTTGGGTTGATGAAAAGGCTTGAGGTTGATTCATTCTGCTGCTGATCAGAAAATAGGCTTGAAAAGGTGAAGAGTGAGGGGCGGAGCCAGGCCCTCAGAGCTGGTGAATGGCAGAGCTGGGGCACGAGCTCCCTGCAGATGCTGGCACCACCAGCATCACCACCACTGGGGGCTGCTTTCCTGCTCACACATTTCAGCCCATGTTAGGAAAATTGCACAAAAATAGATGAGAATAAAATGTACAAGAGTCTGGCATGGTAACTTACTCTGTAACCTTGGCATTCTGGGAGGCCAAGGCGGGAAGATCTTTTGAGGTCAGGAGTTCTAGATGAGCCTGAACAAGAATGAGACCATCTCTACCCAAATAGAAAGATTAGCTAGCCACAGTGGCATATAGCTGTAGGCCCCGCCACAAGGGAGACTAAGGCAGGAGGATCCCTTAAGCCCAGGAGTTTGAGGTTGCAGTGAGCTATGATGATGCCACTGTACTCCAGCCCAGGGTGCAGACTCTTTCAAAAATAAAAAAATAAAAAAAAGAACTCTGTTCTTTTTTGCAGAGGGAATCTTTCTCTTAGGCTATTTCTTGAAGGACTCTTTCTTTAGATAAGAGGGAAATGAATAGTTTGTCTAATATGTTTCTAATTACCTAGAGCTAACCCAGAGAAGGGTGTTTCAATTTTCTATCTTAGCAACCTGGAGTAGGAAGAGACTGAGTGTTCTCTCTCTCTCTCACACACAGAGGAAGTTCAGTGTCTCTTTCAAAGCAGAGTGCTGAGGGAAGGCCCCACCTCCACACTCCAGCTCACGCTGGCTGTTGCTAATGCCCAGCCACCACCCATTACTGGAGCTACCTCCTTTGTCCCTTTGCCTCCCAGTCCATACCCAAGGGACTGGTGAGTTGATAGTTTGCTTTAGTGCTGATATTCAGTCTCACGAGCCACTCTGAACCACTAAACAACTGAGCACAAATAATGGTCACTTTCCCAGTGAGATGTGCAAAGATTTCTCCGAGCTAGCTGAGACCTGTGATTCACATCTTGTCTTTCACCTCTGGCCAATAATTCACCAATTTGTTTGAGAAAGACTGACGCATTCAGGCTCAGCGGTTGAAAGAGGAAGGGATTTAATAGAGTGATACAGTACATTTTCCTTCAATATCCACTATTTTGGACCTACTTGGGATGAAATTTATGTAGGTTGGTTAGGGTATTGGCATGTGAAATCATGCGTGATTGTAATATGAATAGAACCTGGCTTAAAATGGGACAAATTATTTGAATTAAACCCTATTGTTATGTCAGGGATGGCTATAATTCAGTCAAAAGTTTGAGTCAGTAGAGACGTAATGCCTATCAAAACTTGATCTCCAATTGAGCCTTTTCAAACTTAACCATTTCTCTACCTCTGCCTTTCTTATTTGAAAAGTGATCATTATGCTCAATGTACACATTTTAATGCTATTCTTTTATACCCCACCCCTTTAAACCTGTCCCTGTGTACCATGTATAGAATGATGGCTTAAAGGAGCACTTGGTAAACTATAATCCTGGGGACAAATCCCACCTACCACCTGTATCAACTAGCTTATATGTTGTCTACAGCTTCTTTCTTGCTACAATAGGAGTAGTTGTGAAAGAGACCATATATTCCACAAAGACTAAAAGATTTATGATCTGGCCTTTATGGAAAAAAATGTGCTGGCTCCTGACTTAGAGTATGATTGACTGTGTAAATTCATTGAGATAGTATTTGTACACACCTAGGGTGCTACGCCTGGCACAGAGTAAATGATCAAAAAATCGTAGCTGCGATGAGGATCATTCATTCCTTTATCTAACAAAGACGTATTTAGGGCTTTCTCTGTGCTCGGCCTGGGAGCGATGGCAGTGGTCAAGGCATAGAGAGTTCCTGCCTCATGGAGACATTTCTCCCACTTTCTAATGGGCAAGACAGATAACAAGACAATAAATCAACAGGTTATTTTCAGAGAGTGGTAAATAAAATAAATAGGATGTTATGGAAGAAAGTGACAAGACGGGGGACAGTTGCTAACAGAGCTAGTGTCTAAAAATAAGAATCAGTTGTGGAAATATCTAGAGAAGGAGTGTTCCTGGCAGAAGGGACCATAGACACAGGCCTTGAACCTGGGATGAGCTTGGGATGGTTCAGGAACAGATGGATGGCCTTGGGGATCAGGGCAGAGGGAGGGAGGAGAGAAGGGCAGAGGAGACCAGGGAGGAGAGGTGAATGGAGCGAAGCTGTGTCAGAGCTTATGGGCTCTGGGAAGATGTTTGGCTGGGAGGCAGGGATGCAATCTGACACCGTGACGGGGCAGAAATGTAGCTGGGTCCTTGGCTTCATTCTACAATCTTGGCTGTAAGTATTATTAGTCTCTCTCTTCAGCCTGGGGTATTGGTCACTGTTGGAAGCAGAAATGAGTAGGATCCTAGTGAGTCTCGGCCAAAGTGGCAACTGCTGGTTGTACTAAGCTCATCACATCTCACT
Source organism: Galagoides demidoff (assembly GCA_963574575.1). Lineage (NCBI taxonomy): Eukaryota > Metazoa > Chordata > Mammalia > Primates > Galagidae > Galagoides > Galagoides demidoff. The sequence goes on along the minus strand of CAUYQV010166030.1, from coordinate 2,010 downwards.
CATAGGGCTTTTCTCCTTACGGTGCCTCTGACTCACCCACCGGGAGGATCTTCTGGCCAATCCATTACCTTTTTGAAATCATTCCTTATCAAAAGCTTTTAATACTTCTCCAGGTAGAGCACTTAAGATGAAAATCAGTTAACGTAATCTCAAAACTCTAATAAATATTCAGCAACACAAGACCTCCAGATAAGCATTTCCTCCCTAGGGTCACTCAGAATTCACAGCTCGGTTCCCATAATTAGCATTTCTTTTCTGCTTGAATCTTTGAGTGAAGAGCCCAGGTGATAATATTTTACTTGCTTGAGGTTTAAAAGATGCTTTAGATATGATCAGTTACTCAAACTGCCTCCAGAGTTGCTAATAATAGCCAGACAGTACTTCACAGTAGCTGAGCACTACTGTATACATACTCTGCTCACTTAGAGGTAAAAGTATACCTGTGGTTTGCTTACTTTTATCCACTTTGGATAACTCTTTCTTGTCTTTTTGTTCTCTTCATCCTGCTTCTTCATCATCAAAACCTCTTATGGAAAGCACTTAGCTCACTAATAGTAACTTCCCTTACAGGGTGTAAATATGCATTTCTGTTTCTCATCTTGCTTTAGATGTTGTTAAAAGAACAAGATCCAAATATGGTTATCTTCCAAGCCATGCTTTCAAACACTGGTCCTTTTTATTTAATTGACAAAAACTGTATATATGTATGGTGTACAATGTGACTGACGTTTTATTATGCAAACATTGCAGCATGATCAAATAAAGCTTGTTAGCATATCCATCACTTCACACACTTGACGTTTTTTGGGGTGAGAACACTTAAAATCTACTCTCTGGTGTATAGTACATTATTCTTAATTATATTTACAATGCTGTATGGTATATCTCTAGGAGTTTATGTCTCCCGCCTCACTGAAAGATTGTACCCTTTGACCAACATCTCCCCATTTTCTGTCACTTCCTGCAGCTACCATTCGACTCTCTGCTTTATGAGTTCAACATTTTTAGATTTCATGCAAAATACTGTTCCTGAAAGTTCAACACTTGTCCTTGAGGACAAGTGGTTTAAGGAGAAGGAAAGAAAAGTTTATCAATTTGCCAGCAAATGAGGAGGTTGTCAGACTCCCATATTAAAGGACCAATGTCTTGCTTCTGAGCAGAAATACAGAGCTTTTAAAGGGATAGCTCTGATTAATCCCATCTTCAGCTGAAACAATCTCTTGACTTCTATCCAGAGAATTCCATTGAGCCATTTTCTATAGTATGAAGAACAAAGGACATTCCCCTACCCTTCCTGACCACTGGCCTGAGACAGTGATGTAGGTTTTAATTCCCAACAGGGAGGCGGGGTAGGGGGAGTTGTAGAGAGAGAAAGGATTTTTATCCTTTTCCAGGCCATTTCCCCTGTTATAATTATTTGGTATTTGTCTTTCTGTATCTTATTTCACTAACATAGCAATGTCCTTTTGGTTACCCTTGTTGCTGCAAATGACCAGATTTCTTTCCTCTTTAAGGCTGAATACTATTCCATTGTATATACACCACATTTTCATTATCCATTCATCTATCAATGGACACTAAGTTTGTTTCCTTATCTTGGCTAATATAAATGATACCTCAATGAACTTGGAAGTACAGATAGCTCTTTGGTATAGCAATTTCAATTCCTTTATACATAAACACAGAAGTGATCTTGCTGGATCATATGTTAGCCCTGAGGTTTTTAAGGCAACTCCATATACTGTTTTTTTTTTTTTTTAACGAACTATACTACAAACACTAATTATTAATCTGAGGTCCACGAATGACCTTGGAGAGGGATTTTGAGCCCACTGAAATAGAATGCAAACTTTTACACATACGTTTTTCTTTTTTTTTTTTTTTTTTGAGACGGAGCCTCAAGCTATCCCCCTGGGTAGAGTGCCATGGCATCACAGCTCATAGCAACCTGCAACTCCTGGGCTCAAGCGAGTCTCCTGCCTCCACCTCCCAAGTAGCTGGGACCACAGG
>CAUYQV010166029.1:0-15446 GCA_963574575.1 Galagoides demidoff | reverse complement strand
GTGACAGCTTTTATAGGTCTAACAAATGCCTGTCGCAGAGTAAACAATGGGTGATGAGCTGACTTCCCAGCAACGTTAATCCACAATCTTGATGTGCCTTCCTGACATCACACCACTATCTCCTCTCCAGCTTCTTACAGGTGCCTAATCTGAAGACACTCAAGATCAGATCACAATCCCTCAGTTTGGAGGACCTCATCCCTCTCGTGTCCTCTGGTTAGGTACATCCAGTCAACTCAACCTGAACCTAGTTGTCCTTGACTCCTCTTCCGTCTATGTGTTACTGGGGATGAGATCCAATAATGTTAACTTAGTGTTCTCTTCCTATTGTTTCTCCTCTGCCTCCAATACCTGGATTCAAACACCCACAGTTTTTTACTGGGACTTTCACAGTAGACTTCATAATAATTTCCCTATGTGTTTTTTCTTTTTAAATTAAAATTTTTAGGCTGGGCACAGTGGCTCACTCCTATAACCGTAGCATTCTGGGAGGCTGAGGGGGGTAGATTGCTTGAGCTCAGGAGTTCGAGACCAGCCTAAGCAAGAGTGAGACCCTGTCTCTAAAAGTAGCCACGTGTTGTGGTGGGAGCCTGTAGTCCCAACTACTCAGGAGGATGAGGCAAAAGGATCATTTGAGCCCAAGAGTTTGAGGTTGTTGTGAGCTATGACACCATAGCACTCAACCCCACAATGACTGAGTGAGACTCTGATTCAAAGAAAAAAATTATCAAAAATCTCAAAATATGCTAACTCCAATTTGTGCATGTAGGAAAAGATGTATAAATAAATGTATCATACCACTTTTCTCCCTTCTGCCAAAACACAGAATGGACTGGTATCCATTTTTCAATTCTTTTGCGTCATCATACACAAAATAGTCATTTATAGAATTATGTGTACTGCTGCTTGTTTTTACAAAATGGGATGAATCCATACATCCTATACGCTAGTATAAAGGTTCCTAAAGCTAGTACCTACTAATTTATGAATTCTGTTTCTATTATTTTACCTTCACATATCATAGTAATCATTTGTTATAATCACATATATAATTGCCTGTTAGACTGTTAGCACTAAGGATAGAGACTGTTACTATCTTACTCACTGCTGTGGTCCTTCTACCTAGAACAAGATCTTGTATTAATGTTTTAGATAAATGCTTGGATAGTTAAGATAGCAACAGCAAATAATGTGCTACCAAACTGTATTGAGAATCAGCCCAGCCTGGTGTCCTGTGTCTATAACCCTAACACTCTGGAAAGCCCAGGCAAGAGGACAGCTTGAGGCCAGGGCATTCAAGACCAGTCTAAACAACACAGGGAAACATCCCCATCTACAAAAGAAAAGGAAAGGAAAACCTAGCCAGACCTGGTGGCACACTCCTGTAGTCCCAGTTACTCAAGAGGCAAGGAGGATTGCTTGAGCCCAGGAGTTGGAGGTTAAAGTGAGCTGTGATGATATCACTCTAGCCCTGTCTCAAAAATAAAATTTATTTAAGATGTCCCATGGGCCAGTTCCATGAGGATATACTGTGTGCTACTACTCAGAACCTGGGAGGAATTTTACAGAGGAGGGAATCAAAGCTTAGAGAAATCAAGTCATTTGCCCTGAGGTCCATGGCCACTAAGGTAAGTACTAAGTGTGCAATTCCCTGCTCTTAATGATATGAAGTAATTACTTTTTTAAAGGTTTGAGCATACTCAAATTTTTCCTAAAATATGCATTCTTACTTTCTTGTACTTTATTAGGACTTCTCTAACAGGGACATTAACGGAACAAGGGGTGGAGTCAGAGAGCAGTTCAACATTCCTCACTCCCGGCCTCTCTATTCCCTGCTGTGCCCTGCAAAGAACAACTTTTACTAGAAGTGCTTCACAATTAGGAGGATCGTCAACTTATCACATTATCTTTTTTAGACAGGGCTTTGTATGGGCATTTTTTTATCTATTAACAAATCAAATAGTTGTACTATTTTTACTGTAGTAAACCCTATTTTTAAGAACAAATTTACTCCATTTAAATTTTTTTTTTTTTGCACTAAGTTTGAAGCAGCTGTAACAGGGCACACAAAAGATTTTATAACCTTTTATATTATACAAATAAGAGCCTCTCATTTGTTTCTATGTGAAATGATGAAGACGAACTTGTTTTTGTCAAGTGTGGAATGAGGAACAGAAGGTTTCGGATCTCTTGCAGCATTCCTGATAAATGATCAATGGTTGTCTAACTGCTTTCTGAAGAAATGGGTTGTGGAGAGCTGCGTGGTGCTAGAATAGAGACTTATTTTAAGAGATGAGAAATGAGGTGTTTGCACGAGGGAGTAAGAATTTTGAAAACAGGGATTGCATTTTTCTACGTGATAGGTAATAGAAATTCCCTTGTGTGGGAAAGAGTTAATATAGCAGACCTTACTTCCATCTTTGAAAGGCTGGCTTACAGGTTGGCCATTGGTTGTTGTCTGGGAACTTGAATTTCAGAAGGATTCCTGCCATTTCCAGAACTGAATAAAAGTGTTAGGTGCCTAAACTATGCAAACAATGGTCTATCCTCAACCCTGCTTTCCTTTTGGGAGTCTACAATTCAGGTGTCAGGTGCAGGGTGCCTACCTAACCAGCCCCCAACAAATCCTGAGCACTGAGTCTCTAAGGAGCTTCCCTAGTTGGCAACAGCCAGAAATGAACTGTCAGAGCTCATCGCTGGGAGAACTGGGGCATCCTGTATGACTCTTCTCGGAAAGAATTTTGGAAGCTTCTACCTGACTTCCCCAAGTCTTCACGCCAAGTGCCCATTCCCTTCCTTCATTATGCCTTGTTACATGCTGAGTCCTGGGTCCTCCTAGCAGACCACCAAACCTGGGGGAGACCTTGGGGACCGTCAACACAGCACCTTACTCACTGTACTCAAAACATTCACTTTATCACATATCTACTGAGTTTTTACTATGTGCCCAAGTACTCTTTAAACGTTGAGAATATAACAGTAAGATATAAACCCTTTTAAGAAGCCTACAGCTGAGTGGTATGGGTATCACCCAAGGCTGATTTTTGTCCCCCAGAGGACATTAGGCAGAGCCTGGAGACGTGTTTGATTGTTGCCAATAGGGCAGGGCTACTGACATCAAGGGGATAGAAGCCAGGGATGTTGCTGAACATCCTACCATGTAAGAGAATAGTCCCTAAATCCCAGTAAAGAATTAAGTAGTTCAAAAAGTTAATAGTGTCAAGACTGAAAAACCCTGATTTGGATGTAGGAGAAACACACGTAAAACAAATAATTTTAATACAGTGTGAAGACTGCTCATTGACTGCTTCTTTGGTGATCTTGCCCTCTGTCCTACCTGAGGCATCACCCTACAACTAGAGCCTTCCACCCCCCATCCTTTCACTTGCCTTCACCCTCATGACCTCATGGTTCCCTGGATGAGATTAAGTTCCATAGTCAATTACTCTAATCATTCCCTTTCATACGTCCTGCATTCCCATATCTATATCCCTGTGTAGGACTTCGTACTATTGTGATAAACAAGCACAAACGCTGAATAAATTCTAGTCTACGCCTACTCCAGATCCACAACTGTGCCAATGACCTTGACTTTTAAATTCATGGTCACTAATCATCAAGGGGGTCCTGAATGCTGCCCTGATGGTCTCATTTCTGTGGTCCCTTCATTCTCTGACTCAATCATTCTTCTCTCTTTTCGAATTTCCTGTACCTCCTACCCTTTCTTTACCCTCAATTGTTCCCCTGCTTTTCAGATTCCTCAAGAAAATAAAAATCAGAAAAGAACATCCAAGCCTTCACTGCCACAGCGGCTCGCCTGTGTGTAACTGGCCTGCAGACTGTCTTCTTCCATCCTGATGCATGAACTTGACCATTTCTGACCCTCTCATCATTGCTCAAGGACATCATTCCAGCAGCTCCATCCCTTCTCTTCTGCATCACTATTTCTTCTCAGTCTACTGAATCTTCCCAGCTAACATCCAGAAATGCCATTATTTTCCCATATTAAAGGGAAAAAAATGATCTCCATGACCTTCCTTTTCACTCCAGTCACTGGGTCATTTCTCCCTTTTTCCTGTATAGCAAAACCCACAATAGTTGTTTGTATTTACTGCTTGGAATTTTCTCCCATTCTTGCCTGAGAATTCAGTTCTTACCAGCACTAGTCCTCCAAATCTGCTGCTGGCCTCCTGGTACCACCCAGCAATGGTGACTTACTCTCTTGTACATCTGATGAAGGACAGGAGCCTTGTTACTCCCTGTTCTCTGGGACTGTGCTAAAGCCTTCAGCTTCTGTTTCCTGATTCCGCTGTTCCTTGTTCTTTCATGAGCTTCACAGTTCCTCTCAAATGAATCACGACTTTCACTTTTAGCGCCTGATGCTAATTGCTTTGTTGTTTTAATGGCTCTAAGCTCAATTCCAGTGAAATATAATATAATTGGCAGACTCATATCTTCATCCCAGGCTGAGTCATACATTATCCACCAGGTGATAGACTGGCTGAGTTAACTCAAATATGTACAGCCAGTCTAATCAATAGTCATACCTATGCAAAAAATAAACTTAAAAAAAATCAGCTCATCACTGCTTCTCTGAAATGGCAGCTGAGGACAAAGCAACTTTATCAAAGAAAGAGCACTGGGCATTGGAGGCAGTGTGATAGACCCAGGTAGTGGCACTCAGCAAACTTTCTATTTCCGTGCTCTCTAACGGCCCGGATCACGTGCTGCCTTGTAACAGAGTTCATGTGCATTATGTGTGGCTCCCCTATGTTTAAGTGCCTGCATTCAAGGACCGTCTTAGTCATCCTCATATCTGTTTCAGAGATAACATCATGATAACATCATCTTAGGACAAAATAAAGGCAACCTCCACTTCAGGCTCCTTAGCTAGCCCCTTATGACAACTTCTGCATCTTGGTCTACTGATGATACTTGTTTCCTAATCTTATGTCAACCGACCCCCTAACTCCACGTTGGGAAGCCTGTCAGGCACAGTACAATTATATGAAGTAGGCATGCGATGTACTTTTAGCAAATAATCTTCATGGAAGTACAACTCACCAACATGTGTGCTCAGTTCTTATTAGTGCAGCTATCAGCTTTCCCTCTGCTCACCATCACTTTGATAGAAAAGAAATTAGCCCATTTAATGATAATATAAATGTTATAAAGGTAAGAGCTACACTAGAGCCAAATTGTATATCTTTTGCAGGACCAGGAGATTTTAATATAGTCAATGTTCAACAGCTTATTGGTTGGGGATGATTTTTTGGCTGAGATGGTATCCAGCTCATTTTTTTCCCTTTTATCTCCTAATACTCATATTTTGTACATTTCACTGCTCTTTCATATTCCCAAAAGAGGAGGGAAAGTATAAGGAGAAAAGTAACTAAAATTCAAATTTATTAATTGAGTAGTTTGCCCAGAAATCTTGTATTTAAAAAAACAAGATAGGAAGAAAAAAAAGATGGTAGAAGGGATAGAAAGCTGAAAGGGATGATTAGAAATTAAGCATATGGAATTTCTTTACTGGGAACATCCCTATTTTCCATCAAAATGGGTCCTTGGAAGCCAGCCATAGGATTCTTTATAGGGCAGGCCAGTTTACCTGGCTGAGGGGAGCACATGCACCCCATATGGAGTATTTCACATGTGTACGAGGGTCCAGACTTGGGGGTGGGGAGCCGGGCAGTGAAAGAGATGTGATGGAAATGAGCCAGAAGAGTGAATTACACTCATGTTTGAGTTGAAGCTGCTCCTGGCAAGCTGTAAATTATGGGAGTCATTTATAAGAAAGTCCATAATTGCTAGAAGAATTTCTGTGTTAATCATCATCAGGAGACAGAGCCAATAAATAAAATATATTGCATATATCAGAACCAGCTTAGGAAAGGATCCCCCTCCCTTTCCAAATCAATGATTGGCTATTCTCTGTTGATGATTGAAGAATGATAGCAACTTAATTAGCTGTTTTTTCATTTAAGAAAATCACATTGCTTTGACTCACGTATGGCCATACAAGCTCTCCAGAACGTCTGTGACTACAGTGTAGATTTTAAAGAATCCTAAAGCGAGCTACTGTAGTTCAAATAAAATAACAATATTTTAAAAGTTAGCTCTTATTTAAGAAGATTAAGTTCTGATTTAATGTAAAACTTCTCCTTTGCTCTACTGTTACTATGTTAGACTAAAAATTTTCAAAGAAAAAAATTAGTAAAGATTAGTTATATTTATAAGAAGCATGGACTTGCCTGAATCACACCAATACAAAGAATGACAAATACCATCCAGATCAAGAGATGAATCATAAATGTTAAAATATAATCAGTTGTTAGACATGTTTATTTCTTAGCTCACCCATTGAACTATGTTGTAATCTTATTTGCTATAATTTGAAAATTTTAAATATTTACAAAAGTGGATCAGACCACACTGTAAATCATCTAGACTACAAAGATACTTATTTCAAATCTTCACACAACAAAAGTGAGCCTAGGCAAAAGTGATCCTAGTGAGTTTAGGCTTTCTATTTTTTTTCTACTGTTTGCTATCCATTGCAACTGAATTACCTAAGTTAGATTACCTTTTGGTAATTTTATTGTCCTTTCTTCCTTTATTATTTTAAATTTTTCAGTTTTCATAAATTTGAATTTCAATTTTTTTCTCCAATCTAGTTTAATTCTGGTTTTACCCATTCAGAATGTAAGAACCCTTTAATAAGCATTGAGGCAGAATGCTTAGTTGACTTAGCATCTTGCCCACAGTAATTTTAAATTCTAATAGGAATAAATCATGGCTACTTAAATAACTAGAAAACAAAGATAGATACTTCAGGATACAGATACATGTATACTAGGGCATATGTGCACACAAAGGGCCATGATAATTTGGAAAACAGAAACCTTGATCTTGCCTGGTGATAATAAAGTAGGGATCACAAAGAAGGAGTATTCGAGCTGAGCCTGAAGGAGAGGTCAGATTTATACAGGCTAAGAGAGTAAATGGGGCAGATGAAATGGCATAAAATAACTAAAGTTAGTAATTGATAGCAACTTTTCTCCTCTCTTTCAAGCTATAGCTGTATCACACGCATTTTAGAAAGCATAGTATGGTTTATTCAGTTTTGAGATTCATACTCAGAAATAGGCTATTTAACCTTCACTTAAACTTCTGAGTAGCATGCAGTAGTTGCTGGAAGTGTTAAAAAGATAGAAAAGACAGAAAGAAAAGACAGAAGATATATTTTTAATAATTTGAAGGCAGCTAACACCTTAAGTCAACTTATAGCAATGGAAAGTCGTCCTATGAATTTTAGAACCAGTTTTAAGTTCCCACTGTTCACCAATAATATGGCAGTGCCACAGATGAGAATATTGCTATAATTCTTCCTAACCAAGATATGGTACCCAGAAGCCCTAAAGAAAAAGGTTGACTTGACACATTTGAATGTATAAAACCATATAACTTTTATGTGAAAAGACACAGTGAACCAAGGTAAAAAATACTATAAACTAAGAGAAAATATATTCAGCATACATGGCAGAGGAAAATACCACTTTTTATAGAAAGTCCTTATAAACCAAATTTTAAAAAAAGACAATATAGTGACTATTAAGAGCATGATACAATTTCCCACCTCATTAACAGTCGATTCAAGTTTAGACAAAAAATTAAAGTTATAAGACAAGCCAACATTAAAAAAAGCAGTAATATCCAGTGTTGGTGAGTATAAGGGGACATTAGCAAAGTTACACACTCTTGCAGAAGTGTAAAGTGCTATAACTTTTCCACAAGCTATTTAGCCATGTTTCTCAAAATGATACATTCCCTTTGAGCTAGTAATTCTACTTGTATGAATTTACTCAACAGGAAGAGGAACATATGAAATAGACATGTATGATCGCCTTCATGCTGTCCATCATAGCAAGCATTCAGAAACAACCTAAAAGTTGTCAGTAGGAATCAAGTAAACCAGCATACATTTTTCAATATTTTATAATTTCAGAAATAACATCAAGTGGGCAAGAAGGGAAAAAGAGGACTGTATATAAATTTCACAAGTTTGTGAAAAGACAAAAGCATGCCCATGTGCAGTCCCAGCCTGACTCCCCAAGGATGCTGCTGTTAACAATTGGTATTTACCCTTTTAGAAATGGATCAGTACATATTTTTGAAGGCATGGGCAGCTCTACTCTGACCATGGAGCTCAGCTCTATCTTCCTTGCTAAACTAAGATAAAGTTAAATATTGGTTTTTAAATCTTATAATAGGATACAAAAGTAAGCAGCTCACAAATAATGACCTGTCCCAAATCTATGGTATCCAAAAAGAACTGGAATCATACTAGGGACATTGCAAGCTGAGCTTCCTAAAGAGAAGAATTTAGTTTGCAAACTACTTCTGTGACATACTGATTGCCACAGACAAGAGCATAGCTTCTCTGACAACATCTTTCTTCCAAACTGGATTTTTACTTCATCTGTGACGAGTCGCTTCCTTATGTTGGAACAATAGTGTTTTATAATGTCTATCATCTCTTCTTGTTTCTCCACAGCTCTACTCTTCCTGTCTTTAAAATCCAAAAGTTTAAGTCATTTTAATTCAACAAACATTTAACAATGATTGCAACAATTGCTATAAAGAGTGCTTAGACTTCTAGTCCACCTACAATTCCCATGTAACCCAACCAATAATTGGAATGAATTTGATTTGTTTTCCTGCGAGCTGATACACTTTCACTGCCTTGGGAGATCCTCCTTACTCCTCCTCCTCCTCTTTATTCACTGCTATCTTTTCCCTTCTTCCTTTCCTCCCTCTCCCCTTCTCTCCCTCATACCTGTCCTGCTCTCTCATCATACCACCAAACCTAATTCCTCTTTCTTTTTTTAAGATTAAATCATAACTGTGTACTTTAATGCATTTATGGAGTACAATGTGCTGATTTTATATACAATTTGGAATGCTTACATCCAACTGGTGAACACAGCCTTCACCTCACTTGCTTAATTGTCGTATTAAGACATTTGTACTCTTAATAGATTTGACAGGTACCCTTGCAATATGCACAATAGGTGTACTTCCTCTTGCCATGATGTTTCAGCTCAAGTATGTAATAAAACAGGACTTGAAGACTGGGAACCAAAACGGAATGCATATCATGGCGTCTAGAGAACTTACACACAACAACAATAATGAACGCCACTCAGCAAGACACCACCACACGGCCACACAAACAGAGCTTTGAGACGCTGATCCACCAAGGTTATGAAACCTTACTGTGTTTTTTGTACAGAGCTGCCCATGTAAGCACATGGTGGCCAGTTCCCAAACTTAATGGTCAGACCTCATACAGTGGCCGCTCTGATGGTCATTCCAGAAAAAGAGTTCCAAAACAGCATTGAAGAATGGCCTGGGTGCCAGCCATCAGTGAATAGCTTCCCCAGGGGAGGACTTCAAAGGTGACCGGAGCGGTAGGTATTCAGGAATGAGGTGTGCAGCCCTTTTTCTACAATGAGTTCACAAATCTTTTCACAAACACAAACCTTTGTTGCGTGGTGCCTTCTGAATGTGAGGGACCTGTTTGCTTTGAATGTTACATTCCATTAAATTATTTGAGACATCCTGTTGCTTTCTATTATGCCACCGCTGTCTCCTTGTGGGTAACTCCCTGTCCCTGAGCACATTTCACCTCTTCAGTCAGTCACGTCTAATTGTTACGTCACCCGGCTTCTGCTTTAAGCCATTCCCCTGGCAGTGCGATAACAATTTGCACAGTAAGATACAGACTTCAGTTTGAGAGATCCCTTCAAAGGGATGTTTTTACCACGTCTGCTAAGGAGGGGTCTTTTTATTGCTTTCCAATAACATGGGAAGGGATGGAACCGAATGGAAATATTATGGCAAATGGACCTTGGACCCCAAAAGGAAAGGGGTTAATTTATTAGCTCTCAGTATTTGAAAATCAAGAAATGAGTTTTTGGTGCTATCAAAATCAGGGTTTCAATGCTGCTGAGACATTGTACTTACGAATTTGCAAAAGGAACATGGAAGACGTTATGAATAGAGATGTTATCTTAGCCCTTTAGAATATAACATATATATAAACCCCACAGTCCTGACTGGTTTCTTTGCCTCTTGACATTCTCATTTGCCCTCTTTTTCCAAGAAACATCTTTCTTTGCCCCTACCAATCTCTTCAAGTCCTAACTCCCTCAGTGTGGCCCCCACCTACATATTTAGTCTTCCCTCTTGCCACTTTCCCACCATATATCTATGTGTCCCAAATCCTTAGTGACTTCTCAGTATTCCCTGAGGAGGAGGGAATTACGGCCCATGCCATTTCCTCCTGTCAGCCTGGTGACTTTGCCCTGCCAGGGTTTCAGAGTCACCATCCGGGGGCAGCCCCTGACTCCCCAGGCAGACATCCGCAGTCCGTTCTCTGTGCCTTGTGTCCTAATACATTCTCCCACCCTAGCTCCTTTACAGACTGTTGTGTACACATGGACTATTGTACCTACTGGTGTCAACGTTTTGTTTGTATATCTGGCTCCTCACTATATTGATCAGAAATGATATATTTTTATCTATGACCTCAGCACCTAGCATGGCACCTGGCATCTAGACAGTGTTTGTGTCAGAGAAAGGTCTCACTTTCTTTTTTTTTAGGTCTCACTTTCAAGCTACTAAAGCCAACCACAGTGTTAATCAGAAATGAAATGTATTAATACAAACATTGAATAGATTACAGAAACGGGCTGCACACCTGGTGCCACCACCACTACACTTATCCCAGACAGAGCAATAGAGCAAGAGAAATAAAAGACAATCAAATTAAAAAGAAGTGAAAAATTTGAGGTTGCTGTGAGCTATGATGATGCCAGGGCACTCTACCTGGGACACAGAGTGAGACTCTAAAAAAAAAAAAAAAAATTTCCTCTGCCTCATTTTCTCTCTGCTTCTTCTGAAAGTTCAGCTAAACACATATGTCACATTTGCTAGATTTTTCTGTTTATTCCCCTCATCTTTTCATCTATTGCTGACATTTCCCACCTCTCTGTCTCTCTGAGCTGCTTCCCAGATAATCTCTTCAGCTGCTTATTTATGACTTACTAATTATTTTTTTCCAGGTTTATATAATCTTTTGCACTTTTTGTATTTTGCTGATATTTCATGTATTGAAATAAATTAACATACTTGATTCTGTGTCGTATAAATCCAGAACGTGAGATTGGAGTTTCTGTCCTTTCTCACATAGGACTGTTGACTTCCTTCTGTTTAGAGACTGTTTTGTTTTGTTTTGTTTTTTTCATTATAAATTGCTCTTACACTTGGGAACTTTATCTGTGGGAATGTGTCAATACCTGGTGGAAGTTATTCCAGACATAGTTTGTCCTTATTTCATTATTCAGTCATGGAGGAATACTGTAAGTTGAATTCTCAATTTGGAGTTTTGAACATCCAGGTAGCATACATATGGGTCATGAAACGTAATGGTGATTACAAGTATCAACAGGTATATATTTCTTTCTACTAAATACCAAAGTTTGGGACTAGCTATTTTTCTTAGAATTTTTCGAAGAGAAAAGGGGGGAAGGTTTATTTGTAGTTAATGCTGTATATGTACTGAGCATAGAGCCCTTAATGACCCCAGCTTTATTCAGGGGATTGCTCATCACACTCTCACTTTAGGTGGCTTCTAATGCGCTTTTCTTCTCTCTGTTGAATTTCACAATCTCCTCAGAACCAATGCATAGATTCCCACAATGCAGTTAGTGCCCCTAGAGGGTGAAAAAAGCCTGTTTTGAGTATTCTCTGTGAACTTTGTTACTAGGGTACTAAGGTATGCCACAGTCTCTGGCCTGAAAATTCCTTTTTGCCAAGTGGTGAATGTAATTAAAGAATATTTTTTGATATTTTATCCAGTATTTTGTTCTCAAAAGAACAGCTGATTTAGGCATCTAATCTGCCCTTCCAGAAACCTCTTTGGCCTTCTCCCACTCAATTTCTCACTCTACACTGGGACAACTTCTCAAAGTCTGCACCACGAACGATATGGCTGCAAATGACAAAAAATGATTAAATTTTGGCTATACGTAGTTGGAGATTTTTTCTCATGAAATAAATCTGGAGTTGGGCACTCCAGGCCAGCATAGTGACGAGGACCCAGGATCTTTCTACCTCTCTGCTTAGTGTGTTAGCTTTATCTCCATTGCTTGTCAGAATGGTTATAAGTTCACTACAGCTCCTGCAGAAATTAGTCCATGTTACAAGTAAAACAAAGGAGAAAAGTCAAAAAAAAAAGTTTTCCCATTTTTATTGAGAAATAAACTTATATCTACTGGCAGAACTAAATTTCGTGGCCACTGTGTAACAGTCAGGGGCAAAGGTGCTAAAAATACTGTTTCTGATTTAGACCAATCACAATCCATTCTCTAGAACTAGAAGAAGGCCCTGTTTGACGTGAGATCTCCCTTGTTACCTGAATAAACGTGGATTCTGTGAGCAGAAAATAGAGAATTGGAGAGTTAACAGACTCACGGATCAGGGGTTAGATTATATCTGCTCTAACACCTGCCTGGAATGCCTTCTCTTCTCCCTTCCTCTAGTTATATGTCTTTATATCCTGTAACTCTAAGCCTATGGTCACCTTTTGTTGAAGCCTTTGATATCATCTTCTGTCCATGGCCTTGCTCTCTTTCCATGGATCAGCAGCTGCATCGTACCTTTCCTCTGTGCCTAATCACTTGCTACTTTTCATCTCCTAGTCCAGGAAGCTCCTGGAAAATAGGTATCATGTCTCATGTCACCTACCTTAGGGCCCTGATCATATACTACATGCTGAACGAATGTGAATTCCTTACTAGAGAACAAATGGACTCACCCACTATTTACGCTCTTCATAACTCCCTTTGCTTAATGACATTTATCCTAAACTCTAATCCTACGAGCCCATTTATACCTAATCTCCCTGATGATTTTAAACTCTGCTAACTACCCTCACATAGAAACTCTCTTCTTCACCCTTTGCCACCAGAACGATTCAGTATAGGTCACTATTTCTCTTGTGTGATTTCATACTATTCCAGTTATCCTATGTTTCCAACTATCCATTTTCTGTCTCTTTTTCTGGTTTCTCCTTCTGCCTCATTGTTCTGTAGGGTTTTTGTTATTGCTGCTTCTGTGGCTTTTTCTGGTGCCCCTCCCCGCCGGCTTCAGTTATGTGGTTTGTAAAATTTGAAGATGAAAAGAGACCTTCTGGAAACCACTTAGCTAACTGGGGATTTGTTCATCTTTACATGACTCTAGTTTTATCCTTAATATGGGGCAATTAAATCTTTGTATTGGCCTTTGTGGGGCCTTTCTGCAGGTGGCAGGCCACTTAAACATGGCAGAGGATTCCTTGAAATTATGTTCAGGTTGAATGCCTCCCGCAAAGTAGACAATCTTTTCGTCATTCTAAACAAGTGTCTGTACTAATTTTTTCTTTCCTTTGAATATTATTTATGGGGAAAAAAACAGGTTCGGTTTTAAGAATCAGATTCATTTGCTCTTAATTTATTTTCTTTCCCCACAGAGCACAGATACCTCATAAATGTTTTACGTTGTTTTTTATTTAGATGAAATAATTAGGTGCATTATAAAAGTGCAAAGTATCCACTTGCTAACACAAATGTGCATTTGAATGCACAATTGATTAGCCAATTTTTAAATAATTAACTTTTTAGATTTTGCATGTGCATTTGTCGCTCACTTGACCATATAACAATTAATTAGCCTTAATTATAATGGATTGCACCTTCAGAGCCTGCATGCATATTCTAATAGAATGACAGCACTTTACATCCCTTTTTGTATTTTAGTCAAATAGACAAGCACTCATAGGCAAAGAAAGCGAGTTTTTAAGGTGGGGGAACTTTTACATCTGTGGAAGTCAATATTTTGAGTAATGAAGCGTTATAGTTGTTTTAATGTATTTATTTGGTGGTGCATTCAGAAAAATTAATCCTGATAGATGAAATGTATTTAAAACACTGCTTACAAAATGGATGGTGTCTCTAAGCTAATCAAGTTCCGAATGAACAGAAGAAAAACAATGACGACTTTAAAAATGAGTCAAGGGAAACTAAACACCAGATTAAGAAACAATTTTACTATGTGTGTCTAGAGAGTCCAAAGAAACAACTGCAAAAATTTGACTTATGGACGGAGTGAGCAGTGAAATCTTAACACTACCTAGTCATGATGGTGAAAGGCTATGTAGCCTTAGGCCTCTTACCTGCACTTGTGATACACAGAGCTTGACTTGTAAAGGCAAGAACCAAAGGTCTATCCTGGGGGATATATGAGAAGTCAAGGAGTGCATCCTGGCTGCTCGCTAGTCATTACTGGGTGCTGGGGGGTAGCTTAAGAATTAGGAAAAACAAGTCGGAAAGAATGAACAGAGGCACCTAAAAAGCAGCGGGGATCAGAACTAAAAACTGAGGACAACTCCTCACAGGAACTTCAGCCCCTCTCACCTCTTCATTTTGCAAGCAGACCCACACTATAATAAATGCTGAAGGAGGCTCGGCGCCTGTGGCTCAAGTGGCTAAGGCACCAGCCACATACACCTGAGCTGGGGGGTTCGAATCCAGCCCAGACCCGCCAAACAACAATGATGGCTGCAACCAAAGGATGGCCGGGCATTGTGGCAGGCACCTGTGGTCCCAGCTACTTGGGAGGCGGAGGCAGGAGACTCGCTTGAGGCCAGGAGTTGGAGGTTGCTGTGAGCTGTGATGCCATGGTACTCTACCCAGGGCAACAGCTTGAGGCTCTGTCTCAAACAAATAAATAAATAAATACTAAAGGAAATTTTTCGGGCACAAAATAAAAAAATCCCAATAAAACACAGAAATGTGGGGAAGAACGAAAAGCAACAAAAAGGTGGAAATGTAGGGAAATCTAAATGAATCCTGATGCACAAAACTATAATAATGTCTTGTGGGGTTTTAAATACGTGTAAAATTAAAATAAATGATAACAATTAAACAAAAGGAAAGAGAAGGATAAAGGGAATTAAATTTTTTATTGTCTAACATTATTGGGAAGTAACAAAAGTAATATGCATGTAATCTTTAAGATAACTATTACAAGAGCTCGGCGCCTGTGGCTCAATCGGCTAAGGCACCAGCCACGTACACCTAAGGTGGCAGGTTCGAATCCCCAGCCCGGACCACCAAACAACGATGGCTGCAACCAAAAAATGGCCGGGCGTTGTGGCGGGCACCTGTGGTCCCAGCTACTTGGGAGGCTAAGGCAGGAGACTCGCTTGAGCCCAGGAGTTGGAGGTTGCTGTGAGCTGTGATGCCATGGTACTCTACCCAGGGCAACAGCTTGAGGCTCTGTCTCAAACAAATAAATAAATAAATACTAAAGGAAATTTTTCGGGCACAAAATAAAAAAAT